>JAQZBX010042749.1:0-21893 GCA_029593785.1 Cabassous unicinctus
AAATGGTTGGGCGTCCGCCTGCCATATGGAGGGACCTGGGTTCGCTCCCCGGGACCTCCCGGTAAAATAAAAAAAAATATATAGAAGGCGCATGGGCTGCCAGGCTCTGTGTGCCGGTGAGCCACCAGGCCCCGGGATCCATGCAGCAAGATGATGATGTAAAAGGAGAGAGACAAGACAAGATGCTCCGAAAGCTCTGAAAACCAGGAGCTGAGGTGGTGCAGATGGCAGAACACCTCTCTCTTACATCAGAGGTCTCCAGGATTGAATCTTGGTGAAGACTGGAGGAGGAGGATGAGAAGAGATGAAACAGACACAGAGAATTGCCCAGCGAATGGACACAAAACAGCAAATGGGGAAGGGGGGGTTTAAAATGGATCAAGTAAATAAATAAATCTTTAAAAATAAATAAATAAATAAATAAACCAGTTAACAAACCACACTCAGTTTAGAACCACCATTATTTTAAATCTCCAGTTAAAAACTTTTTGAGTACCATCTACTTAGGGAAGAGAAAAAGACCAAAGTCCACATACTCTACCTATTTGTGCTTTCCAAAGAAGAAAAAAATCCATAATAAATTGGTGAAGAATATAATGAAAACTGTAATTGTACCAGATTTTAATAACTCTTAACAACTCACTTCCTAGATTGTTATTATTTTAAACATAGTTATTAGGTCAATTGAAATTGACATATTTAACTATGACCTACAAAAATGGCAACCTCATATGATACAATCTAATAGGACAGTCATGCTTCATCGTATAAAATAAAGTCTAAGGAATTGTGCGTTACTTCTCCTGAAAAGAAAAACCAGTGACAAGCCAATCAGTGCAGCCTTTGAGAATAACCACAGCTCCAGAGGACACTGTTTGGGCTGCTCCAGTACAAAATGAATTGCTGGAAATATTCAGGGTGGACTCTCCCCACAAACATGAGCCCTAGGACATCAATTTTTCAGAGGAAATGGGTTCATATCTGCAGTGTGATATGTTTCTTAACTTACCACTGGAATAAAATTAATTTTCCCTGTTGCAATGTTGCTACATAAAATAATTAAGGACTGATGTAATTATAGGCAAAAAGTTGGCATCTCTTTTGAGATATAGCAGTGGCTGATTCTATTCCACATTAGTGCTCAGCTTGGCTGGGTATGTGGGTTAGACCCAACAACTTTATGGGAAATGTTGGCAGCATTTTGGATTCTCTGGTTCATCAGGGCTTTCTCCTTGGTAAGTCTCTAAACACACACACACACACACACACACACCACAGCATACCCCATCTGCTGAGATACATGTATCAGAGTTTGGGGAATGGAAATCATCTACCTTGAAGCCACTGGCTGACATCCCACATGTTCTGGCAGCCACTTCAAGTTGTCACTATCAGCTGTCTCATGTCAAATGAGTTAATGAGCTCATTTTGCGTTCTGGTAGGCAGATGTGCATGTAGGGCAAAGCTCTTTCCACAACAAGACTCACTGGATTACTAATTAATCTTTTCTTTTAATTAGGTCCAGAATAGAAAAAGTATTTAGTCTTGACATTTCTGAATGAAAAACATTCACATAGTTTGGCAGTTTGGCTCTGATTCTTCATTAAACAGATATTTACAACTAAAATTATAAAGGATTCTTCCTATACACTGAGCAGTTACAATCTTGTTCAACGTTTTTAGCCTGCCAGGAGAACTAGCAAGTACATTATTGTTTTTGGACAACTAGAAAAGCTGACATGTTCTCTAAGTACCTATATTTAAAATACTTTATATGAAGCTAAGAATATAGTCATTTTGTTAAGAGTGTTGTGAACTTAAAATAGTTTCTAGTTTGAGTAAGTATTCTTTACTTGGAATTATAGACGTTCACACATATATTACCTGATTTAATTCATATCAAGTTATAAGGAATTTTACCTGTTATATATCATGAAAGCAACATGATGATGGTAGGATATTTTTTAGGATATTTTTAGTATGAAATGTTAATGAAATATTAACATTACAGAAAACATGGGACTCTAAGTTATATATATGAAACTAATTTTTTAAAGCCCCAAGTATTCATGCCACTCTTAGAAGAAGGCTCAAGCATAAATAACACATTAGATTAATTAATGCACAAGAAGCATTTGATGAGTTATGACAACACTGCCCTGTTTCTCTTTATTACCCAAATATCTTGGAAGAATGGCCAACATTTCTGGCTGCTGCTCCCTTCTCTTTGATTCCTCCACAACCCATTGCCATCTCCTCAATGTCTCTACTGAAACTGCTCCCTCAAAGGTTTCCAGTGACCTTAAAGTTGCCAAATTAAGTGACCCCTTCTTAGGTTTCTGCCTGTTTAACCTGTCTGAAGTATGATACTGTTGAGCATTCATTCCATTTACATTTTTATCCATTCATTCATTCACTCATTCAACAAATATTTATTTTATCTTAAATTGTGTGTGAATGCATGTGCATATAATAATTTTTGGTCTCTCAGATATGATAATGGTGTTCCGGATCCCCTGTCACTAGGTCTTCTGCTTTGGATTATTTTTAAACAGTGATGGGCCTGCAAATACTTGTTCAATTCTCTTGCCAGTAGTTCATATCTGAAAGAAGGTTAGCAACGTTTAAAGGTATAACACATGGGAGATAATATGACATAAACGTGATTTGCATACTGCCAGCAACAAGAAGCACCTATACATGCGTTCCTTACACCATATGTCAAAGGTTGTCAAGCAGCCCTCTTGATGAAACTAACCTCTTTTAATAGAGCATTTTGAAGAAAACAGGATGCTGTGTAGGGATTTTACTACGTTCACAATTTTAATTCTAGAGTACGTACGTTTAGCTATTGTTTACTTAATCCCTTCATCAGCATACTAGCTATTTGAGAAATATCTCCTTTACTTGGAAACCTCAAAAAAGGGATGGAGGTGAGGCAGAGTAAGTTAAGGACAGTTTTGTATGGTGTCCAAGAATTGCAGGGTGATGCAGAACTTTGGGTGGGGCTAAATGTTTAATTTATCCCCACTAACTCCTCTTGAAACATAGTTTCAGTTTATTCATTTATATGGGGTCCTTTGCTTATATAGGATGGATGTTTGATTCACTGGAGCATCTTTATTTACCCTGACCATCTCCATTTGTGAAACTGTACCAGACTGGTACTATTTCTCTGTGGGGTTTCTTAATGTCTCAAGGTAAACTGAACATAAAGTAAGAACAATTCCCATATATAAAAGGACTCTGAATTTCTTACACTTGAATTACATTATTTACATTATTTCTAGACTAAAGCACAAAATAGTTTCTCAAGTGTTCAAAATTTAGAAGAACACTCTAAATTAAGTCCCATAAGAGACATGATATTTGAAAACACACAATTAGCAAGGAGAAAACACCTAGGGAAAAAACCTGCAGGAAATATTATGAACATCATTCAGGAGAACAATGGAGAGGTTAGAAGAAAGAAGGCAATTCATCTATTAAGATAAATTAATATATAACATCACAATATTTTAGAATTGAGGATTAATATATGACACTTAAGGGATATTTCCTGGTGTGCTTTTGGTCCTAGGACCAAAGCTCTAGTGCCAGGATACTTCAAAGAGTCTTAAGCTGTCTCTTGCACATGCCACAGTGAGCAGGCCCTTTTCCCAGGAGCACAAAGAGAGTCTTGGAACAAGGGGATTTGCATGATATTTGAGAAGGAAATACCCTTCAGAAATAATGTCAGAAAGACATTAGGAAATGGCAAAAATGACTTAATATGGGCTTGGCAAACCCAGTGTTCTACTATGTTTATTTGTTCAGATCTAATTTTGGTAACTTATTTCCGCCATTTGAAAGAGCTGCCAATCTGGAGCCCTCCCTTCTAGTTATTAGAGGGTCCAGTCCACAGACAGATGTGATGACAACCTGAGCCACCTCAGCAGCCTCATAGGGTTTGGCAGAGGGTTCTTGTGAGCTCAGGCTGTACTCATTTGGAGCAATGTACTCTATCCTGAGTTACATCTCAGTTCGGTCCTAGGAATAATGTTTCTTGGGAACTTGAGTGCTTACATTTCTAAGTGATTTGAGAGACCAATGTGCTGTTCTTCAGAATGCTGCTACATGACCCTCTTATATGGGAGAGACTGGCTGTCTGAGAAACATCTATGTTTTGTTTCTAAGGCAAAAACATTCAGGGCAGAAAAGGAGCTACTATACAAGTGGAAAATATTAATAACAGAAATGATTTGATAAATTTGGCCAGACTCACATTTTTCCTTGATATAACTCATGCTATTTTTTTCCTACTGTTCTTTGGCTACCTTTTCTGCAGACCCTTTGATGAAGAAAATCCAACCATTAAAGCAACAAAAAAAAAGTGCTTATAGTTCATGAGAGAGACCATTGATAGATTAAAAAATATAGGCAGACCCCATCTAGAAACACTCAAGGAATTTTTGCAAATGTTGCAAGTTTTCTATTTTAAAGTCCCATAAGAGACATGATATTTGAAAACACACAATTAGCATCACAATTTTCTTTTTCCCCATGATTCCTTTCCTTCTTTTCTTGCATTTTCAGATGAGCAATATAATCAAATAGAAATTATATTGATTTCAACAGACTGTTGTTCCCAGCCAGAATACACTAGAAGGGGAAATGGATGCAATTTCCATACTATTCAAAAGAAATGGGGAGCAGATATAGCTCAAGCAGTTAAGTGCCTGCTTCCCATGTACAAGGTTCTGGGTTCAATCCCCAGTACCTCCTAAAAACAAACAAACAAACAAATGGAAAAAAACAACTCTGATCGGGGAGCAGATATAACTCAGTGGTTGAGAGACTGCTTCCCATGTACGAGGTCCTCGGTTCAATCCCTGGTACCTCTGGGGGAAAAACATACATTTATCTCAGGCCAAATATCTAGGAAATACAGAATTTTTTTCCTCTTGGAATAAATATCATATGGTGGTGAAGAACAGACTGACTGGGCTGGAATCCTGGCTATGTCCTTTATTAGCTATATATACTCGGAAATGTTGCTTAAACTCTCTGTGCCTTAGTCACGTCATCTGTACAATGGGGATAAGAACAGATCATGCCTGAAAAGTTACAGTATTAAATGAGTGTATATAGTAAATGAATTACAAATGTTAGTTATTACAATAGAAATTTCAAAATAAATATTCCTCCTTGTGCCTAAGTAGAAAATACAGAATGAATGGATTTTAGAAGGCTTTTTGTTCACAAATTGCAATAACAATATCTTAAAAACATTTTCTAATGAAATGATAATGGATGAAAAAAATAAGTCACTATATAACCTAACATTATTTCTAGACTAAAGCACAAAATAGTTTCTCAAGTGTTCAAAATTTAGAAGAACACTCTGGGAGGCAAGATGAAATCATTCCCTAGAACCTTACTTTTAAGACAATACACTAATAAACCCATAAAATGAAAAATAATGTAGTTAGTGACCAATGTCATATGGATTGCTTGCTGACAGATGCAAAGAGAAGTAGAAATTACCCAGAATTAGTAAAAACCTCAAAGTAGAGTCAAGAGACCACTAAATATGTGACCTTAAACCAGAAATATAACTAGAGGGAATAGGGGAAGCTCACTCCCACCTCACTCCCTCCCCCAAAGCTCCCAACATTCTCAAAGTGGCAACAACCACTTTCTGTGGAGCATAAAGAAGAACCAGCAAAAACATCTTTCTTAGTGGTCCAGAAAATAGTTAAAGGATTGCAATAACAGGATGAGAGTCTAATCAAGAAAGAGGCTACTTAAAAACAACAGAATCTCATGACACCCTGGCTGGATTCTTCCCCACCCCTCCCAGATTGACACTCCCAGTGTATGTCCTTGATCCCATTTCCGGAGAGAGCTGAGTAACCTTTGTGCACATCCTGGAAGCATGTATGTATGGCTCAATCTGTCTGATTGTGGCCTGAGGGATTCACTGTCCCAGAACTTGCCTTGGATGTATGAGGCAGCTCACCAACCTCTCCTACAGAGTGCTGTGGGAGAGCAGTCAACTCATGCTGCCTGGAGCAAGAGCTTGCTGGCTGTAGGGTAATAGTACAGTGCCTAAGTCCGTGAAGAAACTGTCTCCCAGGGAAGAGGGAACATTCAGAATGGTGTAAATGAGGGAATTCCTAGGGTTGCACGTGCATGCCTAAGACAAGACACATGCAAATAGGATCAGGGAGGCCCCTATGCTTTGGCCTGCAGCTGTTCTCTAAACTCATTGAAGGGGTAAGCCCTGAAAGAGAGCACTTGCACAGGTCAGTCTGCAAAGACTTGGAAAAGTGTTTTCTTTTTTCCATCTTTTGTTGCTGCTGTTGTTAGTTCCTGGTATTCATGGAAAACTGTCATAACACTAGCTGGATTCAAACTTAAGGAACGAGATGCCTCAGAGTCTAAATTTCAGGGATAATACATTAAAATATCAAAATGTCCATGTTTCAACAAAAGTTTACAAAACATACAAAGAAGCAGGAGGTGATGGCCCAGGCAAAGGAGAAGATTAAAGCATTAAAAACCATAAATGAGGAGGACCAGATTCGGACATACAAGACAAAGACTTAAAAATGGCCCTAAATAGGCTCAAAGAGCTGAAGGGAAATATGAACAAAGAACTAAAGGAAATCAGGAAAGCAATAGATGAACACAAAGAGAAATATCAATAGAGATGGCAATTATGAAAAGGAACCAAACAGAGCTGAAGAGTATATTAAGAGAAATTGAAATTCTCTGGGCTGGTGGGGGTCAACAGCAGATTGGAGCTGGCAGAAGAAAGAATCAGTAAACTTGAAGATAAGACAATTGAAATAATTCAGTCTGTGGAGCAAAAAGAAGAAAGAAGAAAAGTGAACAGAGCCTGAGGAACCTGTGGAATATCATTGCCTGTACCAATGTATGCATTGTACAAGTCCTAGAAAGAGAAGAAAGAAAGGGACAGAGATGATATTCAAAGAAACAATGGCTAAAAACTTCTCAAATTTAATGAAAGACCTGAATATATACTCCAAGATGCTGAATGAACTCCAAACAGGATAAACCCAAGTAGACCCATGGTGCAACAAATTATAATCAAACTTCAAATGCCAAAGATAAAGAGAGAATTCTGAAAGCCACAAGAGAGAAGCGATGTGTCACATACAAGGGAGCCTCAATAAGATTAAATGCCAATTTCTCATTGGAAACAATGGAAGCAAAAGGAGGCAGTGAGAGAACAGATTTAAAGTGCTGAAAGTAAAAAAGTGTCAACCAAGAATTCTATAACTGGGAAAACTGTCTTTCAAAAATGAAAGGGAGATTAAGCCATTCCCAGATAAACGAAAGGTGAGGGAGTTTGTCATCACTAGACCAGCCCTACAAGAGATGCTAAAGAGAATTCTGCTGGTAGAAAGGAAAAGACAATAGATAAGAGATGGAAGCCACATGAAGAAATAAAGATCTCCAGAGAGGGTAATAACATGGGTAAATATAAATGTCAATACTATTGTATTTTTGGTTTGTAACTCCACTTTTTACTTCCTACAGAATCTAAAAGGCAAATGTATTAAAATAATGATAAATCAGTGGCTTTGGACTCATGATGTATAAAAATGTAATTTGTGATAAGAACTACATAAAGGTGGGGGAATGGTTTGTGTCTACCATTAAAGTTAAGTTGATATCAAAGCAAACAAGATTGTTATCTATTTAGGATGTTAAATTTAAACACCATGGTAACTACAAAGAAAATATCAGAAACTATGCAAGCCCATAGAGACAGAAATTAGAGTACAGGTTGCTGGGGGCAAGGAGAAGGGGGAATGGGAAGTTAATACATAATGGGTGGGAAGCGAGTGTGGCTCAATCGATAGAGCTCCCGTTTACCATATGGGAGGCCCCAGGTTCGCTTCCCGGGGCCTCCTTGTGAGGGAAGGCTGGCCCGCGAGGCGCGGTGGGCTGATGCAGCAAGACCTCACAACAAGGGGGAGATAAGCAGACAGAAAAAACACACAGCAAATGGACACAGCAAACACAAGCAGCAAGGGGGGAATAAATAAATAAATAAATAAAAATCTTTTAAAAAAAAATACATAATGGGTGTAGGATTTCTGTTTGGGGAGATGGAAAATTTTAGTAGTAGAAGGTGATGAGAGTACTGCAATATTGTGAATGTAATTAATTTCATTGAATGGTATGCTTGGGAGTGGTTGAGATGGGAGACTTTATGTTGTATTTATGTTCCCATATTTTTTTAAAAATGAAAGAATGCATCTAAGCAGACAATGACAATTAAAGGCAATACGTGATCTTGGATGAGATCTAGCAGGTGAGGAGGAAAGACTCAAAGGGACATTATTGGGATCTATGAAAAAAATGGAATATAGACTATAAGTTTTATATCAATGTTAAATTTCTTGAACTTGATAACTTCACTTAAGGTGATAGTATAAGTGAATATCCTCATTCTTAGGAAATGTGCATGGCAGTTTTAAATGTTCAAGGAGCATGATATATACAATCTATGCTCAAGTGTTCAGAAAATGGACCAACAAATAAATAGATAGATGGATAGATAGAATGATACAGAAAATGTGGCAAAAAAATAAAATTGGTGGATCAGGGTATCCGGGGGGAAAGGGGTATGTTGGAGTTCTTTCTATGGGGTTTGTAGTACTTTTGTAATGTACTATAAGGTTGAAAATATTTAAAAGTAAAAAAACAAAAAACAAAAAAACACACAAAAAGCTAAGCAGCCAGGCTATGAAACCTAGTGAAATAATGGCAATAATGGCACCTTTTAATGGAAATACACACACACACATTCTGCAACTAGTACCATCACCCAAAAATGCTGGCCTTATTCCCATCCCAGTCCTTCAGAGCTGATAGATAGAGCCTAGCTGTGCCTTTGCCTTAGGCAAGCCATTTGATCTCTAGGCTTCATTAATCATTTCATAAAATGAAAAGAAATATGTGTTTATGTGTATTGTAGTCTTGTAACTCATGAGTTCATGGGATTGCAGATAACATTGGATCAGTATGATCTCTACCATCTCTATGTCTCAAATATTCTGTATTCTTCTATTGTTGCAAACCCCAACCTGTAGCCCTAATTCTAGGTCTCTTATTTTCTCAAATATGCAAAAATTATCTTCTTATGTAAACAAAGAATCCTAGAAAAATGTGTGAGCTGTCAAAATATATTTTTCTTGCTGCAGGATTTTACCTATAACCAAAGCAATTTTATGAAAACTTTTATTTAATATTCAAAGAGGCCATTTCTTTGCCCCAGAGAGAATTAATCATGGGCAAAGACTGGAAAAAGCTGTTTCCCCAGATGAAGCTTGAGCATACTTCAGATGAGAAGCCCATTCAATTTTAATTTGCCCATTAAAAGTTGCCTGGGAAATCACAAATTGTCATGATCTTATTAAAAGTACTATACTTGTCACCCCCTTTCCTCTCCCTGGAAAAAGAACACTCAAGTAGCAAAACTGCTTCCCACAACTTAAATTTAATAGCACATGTCACAATTTGAAGCTTTTTGTGGATTTCAGAAAAGATCATGTTCTTGAAACTAATCCATTCCTATGGGTATAGGACCTTTTGATTGGATTTGATTCAGTTGGGGGGACTTTGATTGGATTGCTTTAGTGAGGTGTGATCTAGAGTGGGTCTTGGTCCTCTTGCTGGAGTCCTTTATAAACAGAGGACTGAGAGCAGAGACACAGAGCAAAAAGCCTCAGAGACAGAAGGAGAGGGAAGTCAGAGGCTGGAATCAGTGGAGCACAGAGACACGGGAAGAGGCCCACAGAGCAGCTAGAAGCTGAAGAGATGAGGCCCAGGAGAGAGGGAAGAGATGAGTGGACCAGCATTTTGCCCTGCCATGTTCTTGACTGCCCACATCTGAGCTTGGAGAGAAAGCATCTTTTCTTTTTTTTTTTTTTTGAGGTACGAGGGGCCAGGGATTGAACCAGGACCTTGTATGTGGAAAGCTGGAGCTCAACCACTGAGCCACATTGGCTCCCCTGAGTTTGGTTTTATCATTTGTTTTTCTTGTTGTTTCTTTTTGTTTTTTAAGGAGGCACGAAACTGAACCTGGGACCTCCCATGTGGGAAGCAGGCACTCAACTGCTTGAGCCACATCCGCTCCCAAGAAAGCATCTTTAGATGATGCTGCCAAGTGCCTGATGGCCCACAGCAGCAACTTGGTGAGACAGCATCTCTTGATGATGCCTTGATTTGGACACTTTCACAGCCTCAGAACTGTAAGCTTTTAACCTAATAAATTCCCAATCTAAAAGCCAACACACTTCTGGTATATTACCTTAGCAGCCCTTAGCAAACTAAAACAGCACCCATAAGAGATTGGCTTTATCTAGGGCCAGTGTGGAACAGTGTCTTCTGCTGTTATTACTGCCACAAATTTCAGAGTCAATACCATTTGTTGGATATTTCCTGTATCTATGAAATTACAAAATATTGAAAAGAGTTAAAAAGGAACTGAAAAGCATATTTTCAGCAAATTAATGGTCGTTCTCTTTGCAAAATGGAGCCTTATAATCAGGTCTTTAAAGCTCCCTCTTCTTAGCATTTTTGGTTCTTATTCAACTCTCCCTACCTGTCTTGCCTGATTATCTGTGAAATGAAAAAACAAGCATGGTACTGATGGTTGAGATGACACCCCTATCAAATCAAAAAGCTTGATATCTGTTGGCATGATAGTTATACATTCTCTTGCCTTATAAACTTTATATTGAAGTGGCATTATATGTAGGAAATAGAGTGATTTGAATTTTGCTACTTGTTCCCGCTTTTCAGTTTCTCTTGAGCCATGACATGGCTAAATGGTAGGAGTGAGTAGGAAAGAGAGCTAAGATTCTATGTAATAACATATATTTAATAATGTCCCCTGAATAATACATAATAGTAAATACTAACGCTAAGCCACTGATAACTTGCATGTATTTGAACATGAATCTGTGTACACACTGCAGAAACATTTCCAAAAATACTTCCTCAAAGAGCCCATTGGTTTCTGCCTGAAAAACTTGCATTACCCTAGTTCACTAGGGGAAAGGCATTCTGCCTAACTTTAACCAAAGGATAACATTACCTTATTGCCTTGAAATCCCTTTGGGCCTGGTTTCCCTGGAGGTCCACTAATACCCTGTTCCAAAATGAAAACCAAGAATTAGTTCTATGTACAAAAGGCCAACCAGGAATGAATCATTCTCTAGGATCTCTAGAGATCATGGGTTAGAAATCAGATTATAACTCAGAGTTAAACTGGAATTACATGAGATTGAAAAATAGGATGAGATAAAATTTCTTGTGTCAAACAAGCAGCTTCTAAAATAGCACTTAAACTGGGAGTGAACATTTATTAATCAGGTTTTTGTTTTCTATAACTGTGTCTTCCAACCTTATTCCTGTGCTGGGCCCATGATTATTTTTAAAAGTTTGTCGGTTAAACTTTTTTTATATGTATATCAGGCATTTGTAGCTGAAGGTTAGAGCTTCTAAAGACCCTGTGATAACCAGAGTTCCTGCTCTGCCCTGACACCATTCCAGGCCAAAGTTGATGGTTAACTAGGTGCTGACTAAGAAATCTTCAGTAAAAGTATGATTTTCAGTAGATTTTTTAAAATATTGAAATTAACTCTTCATCCTTCCCCTTACAATTTTAGAAGAGACAGGATCCCAGACTAGAAAAACATGATTCAAAATTATCCATGGGACAGAAAATAAGTGCCTCAAAGTAACATTCCATATTATTGAACATTAACTACTTGCACTGATGGGACAATACAAATACTGTAATTTAGATAACATGTATAGCTCTTCCAAATACACTATAGTGGCAGTGCAAAAATAGTTACGTTCTGCTTTTAACTACTTTGAACTTCATCCATCTTCCCAGACTCTACTATTTTAACTTTTGTCACCTCATCTAATACTAGGTGGACTTACCTGCTGGCACCTACTTTAGGGAGCCTGAATCAATTTGTCAAAACATTAGGTCAGTGGTTCCCAAACTTCCCTGCATATTGGAATCACCTAGGGATCTTTAAAAATACTGATGTCTGGCTCCCATCCCTAGACACTGATTTAATTGGTAGAGGGGTGTAACTGGACAAGGGGACTTTTTAAAGCTTCCCAAGTGATTCTAATATGCAGCAAAGTTCAGGAACTTTGGTAATTTTGATAAAATTACCTCATCAATGTAAGAGTTCATCTAGCACCTAAACATAATAAATGCAGGCTATATAGTGCAAACAAAATGTCCAGAAATGCAATACTGAAAAAAAGTGAATACTGCCTTCTAACAAAGAGCAAAAAGAAAGAGTAACATGCTCAATTAATTGATAGTCTTTTAGACTTCTAGTTAGTTGTATTTTGCTTAAATACACTAAAATCTTATTTGTTATCTTAGGGTTTGAGGTTATCAAAATAAATCTTAGCTTATTTTTCTACATTTCGTACAATAGACTTTATGATGCAAATTTTAGATGCCAGAGATGTGACAGTATATTATTAGTACAAATAAAAAAGTTGGTATGGTATATTGAGCAGAAAAATTAAGGAAATCATTCTTAAACCCTGGCTATTATTAGAAGCAAAAATTAAAATGAACATGCTGGGAGAGGGGAGAGGGTGGGGTATGTGGGACTCCTCTATTTCCGATGTAACATTTGTGTAATCTAAAGCTTCTTTAAAAATAAAGAATTATACATATATATAAAATGAACATGCTGTTTCTGCTTTCTGAATTTATTCTAAATGGGTTTAATGCATTAAAGGCTCACTGCCATTGCTTTGTATTTAATGAATTTCCTAGAATCTGCTTCCACCAAGTTAATACAGCCACATATTTTTCTATTTATTATAATGTAGACTAGAGATGATAAATTATTAATTCCAAAAGCCAGGGCTTTATTTAATAATTACTTAGGCACTGATAAACCTGAGAACTCTACTAAACAGAGAGAGCCATACCTGGAGACAAGCAAGCAAAGGGCAAATTGTCATCAGATAGAGATGCTGGAGAGTCCAAAGTTGGGAAGAAAAAAAATGGCTATTCTGGCCCCTCTGACTATACAGTTTTGAAGTTGTAAACCCCAAAATATATTCTTAGTTTGTCCCCCCTTTGTTTTTACTATCCCCCAATCTCAGACTTAGATTTGGTTTTAGCTTCCTTACCTGAACTCCTCTGAGTCCATTTGGTCCATCTGGCCCTTGGGGTCCCTGTAAAACAAAAAGTACAGTGAGCTGCTCTAAATATCCATCTTCAAAATGCAGTGATTTTAGGTGGAAGGAAGGGAGTGTGTTTTGGATAAAGGCCAGTCTTCTCTGGTTATCCAAACATCAAAGCCAGCAAATTCGTTGTTAATGAAATGATCATAATTAACAAGCGGTATGACAATAGAAAGCCGAAGGACAGAGTGGATGAAGTTAGTGATATCTTTACAGTAATAACACTGAATGTTAATGGATTGAACTTCCCAATCAAAAGACATAGACTGATGGAACAGATAAAAAAAATATGAGCTGTCTATATGTTGTCTACAAGACACCCACCTCAGATGTAAAGACACAACCAGGTTAAAAGTGAAAGGATGGAAAAAGGTATTCCATGCAAATAGTAACGAAAAAAGAGCTGGAGTAGACCAACAATATTATAGTATATGAACAATAAATACTCAGTGCAACTAGAAATTGTTCCTGTGATCAGTATTCTGTAAGTTTCTTCATACAAAATAAACACTTGCTTTTAATTGAGGAGGACTAGAGAAGAGATATTTTTTTGGATACTTCATTTTTCTCTAAACCTTTCTTATGCATACTTGCCAATTAAAATAATCTATCTGGATCAATAATGATTTAGCCTGACGACTGTTGAAAAAGATTATGAGTTTTTCTGCCTCATAAAATTATGAGTTGGCATATTGTTATATGCTGTAATTCATTCCAATAAGATGTGAAGAATTCCCAAATAGGAATTTGATTATCCAGAAAGAATTACGAACTAAATGGAAATTAAATAACTACACCAATAATTTATTTCATTCTTAGAGATTACTATGTCCAGTAGTTAGAGCTGTAATATAAAAATTAGAATTATGTTATAATTAATTTCTATTATACAAGAATTACTATTTACATTTAAAAATTTTTGTTACTATACTATCTATACCTGGCCTTGCACTCTCTTTTAAAATTTGTAATTCCTTTCAATCTATTTTTCTAATGATTTTACAATTTTACAATAAAGGTCTTTTTAACAGCTTAAAAAAAAAAAAGCCATTGATTATATACTTTGGATAGATCATATGGTATGTGAATATATCTCAATAAAACTGTTTAATAAACAAATAAATAATTGTGCATGAATAGCCAGAAATAGCAGCTATGTACAGCAGGGGAAACAGAGAGATTGAAAGGGGAGGAATTTCCTTGTTTGTTTGTTTTTTGTTTATTATTATTATTGAAATAATGAAAATGCTTTAATAATGATTGAAGTAATGAATGCACATCTATGTGACTATACCAAATACCATTGATTGTACAATTTGGAGGGATTGTATGCTTTATTAATATGTATCAATAAAATTTATTTGTTTAAAAAAAATAGGGTGGGTTGGGGGGAAAATACACCAAATGTAAGATATGGACTATAGTTGTAATATTTTGATGATGCTTTCACATAGTTTGTAACAAATGTATCACAACAAAGCAAGGTGTTGATGGAGGGGTGATGTATGGGACTCCTGTATGATGTTATGTATGTTTATTTTGTAAATTCACAACTTTTACTATATACTTATTGTTTATGTATGTTCATGTATGAATGATATACTTCAATAAAAAATATAAAAAAAAACAAAAACAAGCCAACTAGAAGTCAAACCTTCCTTTAGGAAACAAATCCCATGAAAGTACAATTTTAGTTGTAAGTCCTTGGCCTGCATATTGAGATTTTGATCAAGTTAATGGAATTATTTCACAAGATTCCTTAGAAAGCAGTAAACTTGGTGGAATACCATTTACTTCGAACAGAGCAACATCAGTTAAACTAATAATTTAGTGAGTTTCCATGATGTCCAGATCACTCTTCTATCCACCTTCTAACATGTAGAACTTGGCAAAACACTTTACACTGAATACTCTTCTAGTAGAAAATATTTCAATTATGTTCCATTACTAGAAAACACTTTTAAATATATTTTTATGAGACTGTAAGATAGTCTGTTCTCTCTTTGCCCAGATTCCCACTTTTTTCTGCTTTCCAAAAATATAGCCTGTTCATGACAGACAGTTTGATGATTACAGAAAAATGTAAAGAATCAGAAAAAAAAAAATCATGCAAAGGCAACTGCTACTAAAATTTTAGACATATTTTCATCCAGTTTTATTCCCAATAGATTTTTTCCTCCAAAATTTGAACAAAGTATAATCCAATTTTATATCCTACTTTTTTGGCCTTACTTTGTACCAAAAATCTTTTTCCATGTAAAACTCTCCATAAATAGAACAATATTCAAAAATAAGGATCTATCATAATTTACTCATTTCCCTAGCTTTGACATTTACATATTTTTTGATTGCTATTTTAAATAATATTATAATGAACATCTTTGTATACAAATCTTTGCCAGTGCTGATTACTTCCTAAGGATAGGTTCCTGGAAGAAGATGACTAAATCAGAGACTCAAGCACATCTAAGGCTCTCTCTTACTCTCCTGTTTCCTCTCCCACCATATATGGAAAGAGAGAACCCTCCCCCCATTACCACTACTTGACTATAAGAGATCTTATATTCATGTTACAGTATCCCCATTAGCACCGAGTATCATAAATTACTTCAGTGTTTGTGACTTTGATAAGTGAGATAATATTTTAACATTTTAATTTCACTGTGCGGATATTTTTCTCATTTAGCCATTTTTATTTCCTCATATGTCTCATTATGCTCTTTTTGTGTTTTTCTTAATTTCTTAAATTTGTGTGAACTCCCCTTGTCAAGGGCACTATAATTCATTAACTCTAAGACATATTTTTTTTACATTTTTACATCTCTGTCACTGGGATACATCTTAAATCAATTGCATCTTATATATGTAATTGGCAGTGTTCTTTTTTTTCTTTTTGGTACAGAAAATACTGGTGCATTTAACAATCCTTGATGTCTTATATAATGAAATAGGATCTTAACTCTTCCAGTCATATTTATTTCAAATAGTTTTCCCAGTTATTATTTGGCTCTCATTTTACTCTATTCTGTATTTGATCCCTCTTCTGTACTCCCAAGTATCCACGTCCATCTACCATTTTTTAATTATGCTTCAGGAAGAGCTCACTCATTATCATGCTCTTCATTTTGCCAAAGCTATTTCCCTAGCCTACATTTTACAGATCTACCTGATCTTTAATTTTCAGAAACGCTATTTAAAGTGTGTAGTTACTTGGGCCAGTTACATTATTTTATCTTCTTCCTTTCACTTTCTGCTTCATTTTCTCTCCTTCACTCTCTCCCGTAATTACATTATAGACATTGAAGAGGTTTAGCATCTTGGTGACTTGCTAATAGTTTTTAACTATAATGAAAATTATTTACTTTTATTCTATACTCTTTTTGGACCCCTTATCTCTATGTTTCAGATGTACTTCTATACATATTTCTGGTCCATTAAGGAACACCTTAACATACTTAATATTGTTTCCAGTTTAGTTTAGCCATATTTACATTTTAATTGAAGGCAAATATCTACCCAATTGTCTGTGACTTGCTGTATTTTCAAAATTTCAAACCGATATGTCTGGTTCTGTCACATTGTTTATAACTACTTCATTATCCTATTTCATGAAATTTCTTTATTTTAGAAAGTGTTCTTGGTGTTTACATCTGGAAAGCAATTCTACTCTGACCTGATTGGAGCTGGAATTGCCTTTGCTGGTTAAATTATTCTTTTCAAAATAACATTCAGTAGGCCTCCCCTCAAAGGTTAGGGTGTCAAAAAACAAAGTCTTAATGATCCATAAGAAAGGCATTTGGGGCTCCATTAACCAAAGTTAGGTATTGCTTTGTTGTCTGCTTCATGTTTTACAGATGTGAAAATTGAGCCATTGACTCTTCAACCAGTAGTGAGAGCAACATAATTCATCCCAGGAATTTCCTCTTAAGGAAACTCAGCCCCTCAAAATAGATCACAGCTGTTAGTATTTTAAGACATGTTCCTTACTTTGTCACCTTTTATTCCTGGTTTACCACATTCTCCGCGTTCACCCTAAAATACAAATAAAATAAAGAGGACATTTGTGGTCATTCAATGTTAAGGTGTTAAGGTTGTTGTTGTTGTTGTTTTTTTTAAGATTCACAGTAGAGTCTTATGTTATAAACATTCTGACGATTTCTACACAATTTTATCCTCAATACTGTTAGTTATAGAGGCACTGAACTCTGAGAATTGTTATTCATGAGTCATCCTTTACCTGTGAGGATCAAAGCAGTGACACCAGCAAATGAGGACTGACAACTTCAAGAGATGGATGATATTGGAAGAAAAGGAACTAAGGTTTACTGAGTACCTACCATATATTAGACCATCTTTACATATATGATATCACTGAATCCATATAACTGCCCAATGAAATCTGTTTTGTAATTCTCATTTTAGAACTGAGAAAATGAAAGCTCAATAAGTAGAAGAACCAAGGTCTGAACCCAGGTCTACTCTTTCCTATTTTTCCACTACTCCATGCTTCGACCCTAGTACCAACTTTGAACAATTTGTAGCATTTGCCTAGAGAACTGTGAGAAAAAGTTTCTGAGGCTGTGTTGAGATTTGTTGGGAAAGTGCTGTGATGAATAAGGAAGGTCTGCTGTGGGAGAGAGTGGGGCATGAAGGCAAGCACGCTACGGATTTGCCATCAGCATACTCTGCTGTCCTATCTTCCCTGGAGTAATAATGAAAAATGCTAACATTTCAATTATGCTTTACAGATTATTAATGACATTTTACATACATTATCTCAGTTAATCCAACATTAGCTGTCTCATATAGATATTGTTATTCAATCAAACTGAAAAATGTGATTCCAAATTATATTCAACCACAGACAGAAGAACGTGATTCCAAAAGGTTAAGTAACTTTCTCGGGTAGAGTGAGAATTGGGACCTCTGAATACTGATACATTATATCAAACTTTTAAGACTTCTAATGTCTAGAACTAAGAAATAACCAAGTCAATTAGAAAAATTATTAAAGTTTTATCAGAATAATAGTACCTCTTGCTTATAAAGCACTTAGGATTTTTCAAAGAGTTTTCATATAGATTACTTATTCTGAACCTCAAAGCCATTCTTACTTTTAAGATAAGGAAATCCAGTTGGAGAGGTTAAATGATTCACTTCCATGTACATATTAGTCAATGGCAGAACAAGGTCTCTGACCCCCAGTCCAGAGCCCTCACTACTAATTTCTGCTGCTCCTGCTACTTTACTATTTATCCATGTGCTGTTCTAGAGCATGCTACTCAAAGTGCTGCAATGCAGTGACATGGGAACCTATGCTAGAATGTAAATTAATGCACTGCTTCCTTCATCGAGGAAGTCTTGCTAGCAAAAAGAATTATCAACTGAACTACACAGTGTATTTTGTGGTATAGTTGATTTATATTCTGGTACAAGCTTGGTCTCGTTGCAGAATAGCAGCAAACAGTTCCCAGATTGACTGCCGGTCTCCAGATCACACTCTGAGTAGCATTACTGTAAGGAGGGCCACTAATTATGGATACGAAGTATGTGCAAGGTCCTTCACATTATGGCTAATCCCCATAACAGCCTTGCAAGGTATATATATCATAAATGAGAAAAATGAGGCTCAGAGAGATTAAGTAGCTTGTTCATGGCCATAAGCTAAAGTCTGCTACACTCCCAAGTCCATGTTCCTTATCAACCACCCAAAGCTGAACGAGGCACACTGAACTATTCTGCAAGTTACTTCTCACTAACCTGACACTTCTGCCTTGGGTACTGTCTGGAGTATTGCTGGCATCAGAAGCAAGAAAGAGGGAGGCAAACAATTCTTAGAGCCAGCTATGCTTCTGTTCAAAAGCAATCTGTTCTCTCTTCACATCATGTTGTAAGTCAAACCGACCCAGGAAAAACTGAGCTTTCACTAGAACAAGTTAAGCATTTATTTCTGAATACAAATGGAAAATCACTCTTGAAGAATCAATTAGAAAGCACTTAATTTAATTATGTTGGGTAGGAATAAAATGAGTCAACCACCAAAATATAAAACAGAAAAGCTCCATAAATACTTTCAAAAGTTTTTTGGCCAGAATTCACATTCCATTTGTCCAGACAGATTTGTTAGTTATAGGGTACTGAGGAACAGCATTTGTTTTGGGGGAAGATTTCTGTGAATGAGAAGATTGTACTCATGTTACTTGCCTCTGCAAAGTCATTTTCTTTTTTTGGTGGGTTCATTAATCCCTGTGGAATTGCCACAAGTACACACTTCCAGAAAGCAAGTGCTTCAGAAAGCTATGAACAGATCAGCTCTGTTCCCAGCCTCTGGTTTCTGCTGCTGCTACTCCTGGTGCAATTCTGGTTTGAATGTCAATGGTTTGGGATCACTTTGCTCTGACCGCTTGTATTTTCCAAATGAGAACTCCTCCAATGAATCTATCATTCCCCAGAAGGTTAAATGAATCTTTTCAAAAACATATAAAGCTTTCTAGTGTTGAACAAGTTAAGTTTGGAGGGCATCCATAATTCTCCTCAGGACAATTTTACTTACATAGAACAATCATGAAACTTTCATAACTTTCCCATCTCATCATTTGTTCTTCACCTCTTCGTGATAGACCACCAGTTTACAGTTCACTGTCACATCCATTATTCTATCTGATCCTCCAATCACCCTGTATTAATCCAGTTTGATACAGATGAAGAAACTGACTGTCCTAGATGTTGAGTTGCCCAAGTTCTCATGGCCATTAACTGCAGAATCATGGGATTTCTTAGATTCTTCCCCTTTTAGACCTAACATTTCCAGTGATTGAGGACATATTTATCTGCCTGTATACAGTCTCACCCCTAATGTTTGCAGGGCCTGGGAATAGAGTGCCTGTGGATCCTACACACCCCATGTCTAAAGAGTTAAAAATTATAAATTGAAACAATAATGAAAAAACTATCTCCCTTCCTTGATAAATATAACTTCATAAGGACCTAGAATTTGTGAATTCCTCAGAGGTCCATGCCAAAGCACACACTTGGCCCTCGACCTGTGACCTAGCTTCCGCTTCTCTTCTCACCTCCAATTCCTTCCACTGCAAGAGGAGCCATGAGTACACATATGAAGACACCCCAGGAAGCCCAACAAACATCCCTCCATGGCCCCCTCCTGCCCTCAAAACAGCGACAATTTGGTTTCCTAGTCCTAGGGAGAAGGTGGACATGAGAGGGAGGTTTGAGTATGCCCTAGAAACAGGCTTGGGACTTCTGGGTTCTTGGGTACACAA
This sequence comes from Cabassous unicinctus, assembly GCA_029593785.1. NCBI lineage: Eukaryota > Metazoa > Chordata > Mammalia > Cingulata > Chlamyphoridae > Cabassous > Cabassous unicinctus. The sequence goes on from JAQZBX010042749.1 coordinate 20,541, forward strand.
AGCATGGTCTACAAGAAGACGGCACATGTTTCTTGCCCTGCAGACTCCTTGATCCATGGGAAGTTGGGAGACCAAAGGAAAGCCAGAGCAGGACCCTCTAATGAAAGCATCTCTTGTCCATGTCTGAGGGTGGTACCACCTGTAGGACGGAATGGATGATAGGGATGTGTTCTCATTTCAGACAGAAAATCTGATAATAGAAAACTATGGGATAGTCTTATCAATGGACCATTGAAACGCATTCTCAGAGATTCCAGAGCTCCAGTTCAACTTGGTCATTTCTCTTGAATCAGTTTGATTTCCTAACTTGCAATTTGCAAATAATTATAAACGAATCTACCAACCCATACCTTTTATTTGTTTGTCAAATTTACTCCTGCAAGCACTACCCAGGCACCTGACTGAATGCAGTCAGTGGTTCTTTAGTGTTTAACCAAGACAAACTCCCCCTTTCCCCTGTGAGAGTGTTCAGTATTTAGGTTTTCATAGAAAGTTGAACACCAAGGGAACAACCTAATTATGGTTGCTGCATCTGTTTACTTTTAGTCTGGATACTTGCGCTGCATGGTTTGTTAAACAGGTGTTCTCTAGTAAAAGAATTCACATTTGCACAGATAAAAGAGACTGGATTCTAATCTTAGGACACTTGGGATGCCCTCTATCCCTTACACCATCATCCATTATATAATATTCTATTATTATTTTATGTTAATAGAGTAGGAATGAGGCTTTCAAAAAGCAAATAAGCACATTTTGGTTTCTGCTTTTCTTTCTGAAATCTCCAGTCTATCAATTATTTGTTATCGACTTACCTTGTCACCCTTATATCCAGGATTGCCCTAATTAAAAAAAAAGAAAAGAAAAGAAAAGAAAGAATAAAATGTGATATTAGAAGACAGAGTTGGAAGGAGGGTTAGGCATTTTTCATTTATAAAGTATAATGAAAACACATCTGTACAGTCTTGGAAAATAAGACCATGTAAATGTAAGCTATTCTGCTTCTCTTCACTCTTGGGGAATGTGCATTTATTAGGGAGAAGAAAAGAACCTTATTTTTCCCTTTATTACTTTCCATTCTCATATCCAGGTATGTTTTCAAGCCCAACTTCTTACCATTTGGCAAAGGTAAGAAAATGTTGATTGAAACTCATTGTAGAAGTGATGACCTATAATGCTCCTTTCAAAATTCTTATATTGACTTTTAAACTATCAGTTATTGTAGCTAAAAATGTTTCACAGAGACTCTTAGAGAAATGGGCTTTGAAAATGAGCTGGCATAACTGCCTTTAAAATATACATAAATATTTGTATCCTTTATGGGGCTCCTTTCAAATTTGGTCTAGAATATGTAAC
>JAQZBX010042750.1:0-21915 GCA_029593785.1 Cabassous unicinctus
AAAAAAAAAAAAAAAAAGAAAGCCCTTTTGTTGTGTCTCCTTCTGTGTTTCTTACTTCTTTAAGATACTAGTTGGCTGAAATCTAGTTGGTGTTTCTCCAATTCCTATGGAAAAAGAGACCAAATGTCTTCAGAATATGGCTTCTACTTATGTCTCCAGCCTTCCATACCTAATTACTTGTCTACACTAGCTCTCTGCTACATTTAATTTTTGCTTGTTTTGAAGCTATTTTTAGGCCTGGTTTACATGCTAAGCATCATGCTAAATGATTTGTATGTATTATTTTACTTAATCTTCACAAAACCTTATGATTACCATTTTAGGATTGAGAGGATAACTGTTGGAACCTAGACTTTAGCTCACGTATAACTGACTCAGAGCTCATCCTCTATTCCAATATGCTACACACAGCACTGTTTCCCAGCTGTGCCTGTACCCACTGTATGTAGCTTGGAGTATAAGCAAAGTCACATGACTTCTGTTTGCCATTTGATCACTTTGCCTCATCTGTCCATATCAGCAGTAAAAGAGTAAAACCCTTAAGCTGTATGCCTTCTATCATAGCCAATAAACTCTTGGAAGGAATTATCATTTAAAATGCCTTTTTTATCCCCTTGTGCCACACACAATGCTGTGAACCAGTAGGAGATAATAAAACTTGATTATGATGATGATGTGATGAAGACAATAAAGATTAACATTTAGTATTAACAGACTACTTCCATATCTGTTCCCTTCCCACACACCTTTCTTCAATCTTTAACCCTCAAAAGCTTTTGACTCTTGAATATCCAGATCATTTGACTTCAGTTCCATATTTCATGTTCTGAACCTTCACAGAATGAAAAGCTCAGCTATCAGGACTTTAGAGTTCTTTTGAAATAAAAATTCATGCCAATCCTAGAGAGTGGGCCATATTGCAATAACAGTGTGGAGCTGAGAACCTTTCTAAGATGCCAAAGTGAAGTTCAACACATTTCTGAACCATAATTCTTGTATAATGGAGGCATTAATTAGAACCTGCCTCTTGTAGCACACACACTACAAACAGTGACACTGCACTCAACAGATAAGTGGGCTTTTGTGCAAAGACAGAGAAAACCTTGTCTGTGCCTCATCCAATCTATCAAATCAATAAAACTGTTTCCGATAATTAAATGATATTGCATTGGAAAGAGCAATGCAGTGACTGACAGTTTTTGTTTTAAATGTTCTCATTTGTTTTAGCTTTAGTTCCAAGCAAAATGCTGTAAATCTTGCACAGTTTACAGTTACAATTTAAATGCACATAACATTATCACACCTTACTGCAACATCTGCAGAAGTCCTCTATTAAAATATTACCAGCACATCAAAGAAGCTCTGTCCTTTATTATAACCCACCCACCCAATCCCATCCCCAACTCAGTTTATATTCTTGAGAAACAGAATGCATGGACATCACAAACAGTTTATGGAGAAGGTCAATCAAGATCTGACCCTAAATTTGGATGCATAGGCAAGGATTTATTCTTTATAACATTGCAAACATTTTCTTGTATTAAGTGTCCTTAAATTGAGGCTTAAAGTGTCCTTACACCCAGGATTACATTTGGCCAATAAAATAGACATGTTCTAGGAATCAGTCAAATTGCATAATTAAAAAAAGTTCTCTTGAATTACTCACCCTTACGGCTTTCCTCTTCATTATCAAAAGACATCCTTAAACACCAGTGATATTCAAAATATTTAATATTAAGCATGGTGTGGAGTACTGATTTATCAAAACAGATGCTCTCACTTTGGCCAGATATTAACATTTTGGGTGCTGGATCCTGGAGAACCTGATGGTTCCAGGGGAAGGACCAAGAAGTCTGTGTTGGGGAGGGAGTGGAGCGAGTGGACTCAGGACTGCAGCTGTTTGTCAGTGGTGCTGAGACATTTCAATATATTATCAGTTTATCAGCCAAATGTCAGCCTTGCTAAGCCCATTTATATTAACAGGTGCTATGAGAATCATGATGTTTAGAAACCTAGAAGACTCTAAACTAGCAGTAGAATAGAGGGATATAGAAATTCCCCAGTTACTGAAAAACGTTTAGTTTTTCACCATTTATGTGTGAAGTTAACTGTAGGTTTTTCATAAATGTCCTTTATCAAATTGAGAAGTTTCCTTTTAGACCTAGTTTGCTGAGAGTGTTTATCATGAATGGATGTTGAATTTTGTCAAATTCCTCTTCTGCGTCTATTGAGATAAGTATATGGTTTCTCTCCTTTGTTCTGTTAATATGTTGAATTACTCTGACAGATTTTCAAATGTTAGGCAATGTTGCATTCTTGGACTAAATTTCAATTATAATTTTTTATATTGCTTGATTTGATTTTCTAATATTTAATTAATGAATTTGGTATCTATTGTTCATGAGGAATATTGCACTGTAGTTTTTTTTTTTTCTTTTATTCTTTCTTATAATGTCTTTGCCTGCCTATTTTTGTTTTTGTTTTTGTTTTTGCTTTTGCTTTACAGGGTAATACTGACCTCATATAATGAATCGTGAAGTGTACATCATCTTTGTCATTTCTGACTCTATTTTCAATTGACAAATTATTCTCATGGTTATAAACCAAATTTACTTCTTTAGGGTCATGTATTAATTTTATATTAGAAGATGAATATTTGAATTATATGTTGTTGAGTTGTTGCTATGCAGTATTTTGTTGTCTTTAAAAAAGATTGTTAGACTTTGTTCTGGCAGGCTGTTAAACATTATGCACATCAGCTTGACCCTTTCAAGGCTTGCTTTTTAAATTTTGTTGGGACTTATCAATAGCAGTCTTTACTCTAGGGCATTTTAGCACTGCTACTAAGGGGTGATCTTTCAGGGGTCATTAGTTAACATCTCAGGTGATCAATAAGGCTTTTCCAACATGGCTTATCAGACTTTTAATGTGCTGCCCAGTATGAGATCTAGGAATTTTCAGTTTACAGCAGCCCAGTCGTTCTTTGCCTGGCCTCATGGAGTTTCACCCTGAGTGTTCACAGCTTCATATTCCATTATCAACAGATTCCAATGGAACCCTATTCAGCTGTTTTGAGCTCATTCTCTGTGTAACTCCCTCCTCCCTGGTACTCTGTCCCACAAATTCCAGCCACCTTAGTCTCCTTGCTCCAATCTATGACCTTGAACTCGGTATGACTGCTGGATTCTGCTTGGGGTTTCTCCTCTGCAGCTCGTCTGGAATGTGCCAAAGCCAGGGCAATCATAGGACACACTTTTTTTGTTTCTCTTTTCTCATGGATCACAGTCCAGCTCTGTCTCTTGAACAATATCTAAAACTGTTTGAAATATCTTGTTCAGTTTTTGTTGTTGTTGTTGTTTTCAGTGGGATGATAAGTCTGTCCCTATTTTTCAATCATGGCCAGGAGCAAAATACCATTACTCTTTTTTATATACAAGTAAATAGAAACTTAGAGAGACTAAGTAATATAGTGATGAAGAATATGGATTTGGCCATAGGTTGGAATACAAATTTTTGCTGCTTACTGGATGTAGGTAACTTACCTTGGACAAGATGTAAGTAACTTACCTTGGGCAAGTTACTTAAATTTGAGTCTCAGTTTCCACATCAATAAAATGGAGATGCTTATGGTGGTGGTGGTGATGATGATGATGATGATGATAGGAATTATCTCTTACCATTATTGTGATGGTGAACTGGAATGATGACTGAAGTTTTCAGTACTGGTGGCTGGTACACAGTGAGTATTGGATGCATGGTGTTTCCTAACTTGTGATATTGTCCATGATCACTTTGATAGAACTTCTGACTTCAAGTTCAGGAAAGTAATATTGTTAGACAAGTTGCATGTTTTTGTATTGTTTATTAAAACTGTACTTTCCCTTTAGGAAAGTATCCAGAACTGAAAGCGGGTATATTCTGGCCATAGGACAAACTCCCTGGAAACAAGGACAAAGTATCCTCATTTAATGGAGCATGAAAAGTTCTGCTTGTGTTTGTGGGTGTATTTGAAAAGGAAGATCAGTGGACAATCTAACACAAATTCTCAATACATGGTACCTAATTTTTAATTAATCACAATGACATATTTTAATAATAGGCTATAATTAACATCTCTATAATATTGAGAATACAGTCACTCATAACCCAACTTGTTAAAGATACGCCTAGTTTTCTTTCAGAGCCACATAAAATCTTGAATAACCACAAGTAGGGTCCAATGGAGAAAAATCAAGCCAAAGATAGTATGTTCAATATTGAAGGTTCAACTATGTCCTAAATTGAATTTTACAAACTTAAATATGACAAGTAGACAAGAAATAAAACCCAGATTTGTCAGCCATATTTATGGACAATTTCAGCTCAGCAAGGAAAATTTGGAAGTCTTTCTATGCTAGCTGATCACAGCCAGTTTGTCAGTCAACAGAATCCACTTATTCTCAGATGAAAAGAGTACCAGCTAACTAGCTCTTGTATATGTTTTGACTCTTGAGAGACTTAAATTATATTCATATTGTCATGTAGTACAAGCACATAGAAATTCTTGACTTTGAACTAGGTTCAGCCTTTCCTTTGCTGCAGTGACATTTGAACTCTATGTGAGAATTAAAAGCTTGTAATAGGTCAGGCATAAAAAGTTATATATCATCTAAACCAGATAATTAAAATACGTGATTAACAATTTTGGTTTGAAAACAAAAGACCGTATTTCAGCAGAAGTATAAGCTGATTTATAAAAATGCAGACATTATTTCTGAGATTGATGCTACAAAATGCCTTGAATATCTCTTTAAATTCCTCAGTCCTCTTATCACTTTAACATTTAAAAGATTTGTTAATTTAAAACATATTCTTTAAGTACAATTCTTGAATAGAATGAATTTCTTTCCCTCACGGCCATTAAAAAGCTTTCCTTCTTCCTGATTTTTTAAACTCCTTTCTAACAATGCTTACGAAAGTTAGAGAAAATGATTTTTCTAGAAGCCAGAATAACATATTGCTTGTAGTCATTTAAATTGCAGAAGAGTTTGTTTCTTTGCAGTAAATTCTAAATAAAAAAGGCTTCTACTGAAAAGCATTCTAGGGGCGTTTGAATATTTTCCTGCTAAAGACAAATGCTCATTGCTTGGCCTACTCCAGCAAGTCTCACCCATTCAAAGGCTTCTAGGTTAGAGGTAAACATGGAAAAAGTAGCCCTGAAGTTAGAAAATGTATGGTGTGACGATCCTTGCCCTTTTTCTGCCTTCTTGCTTTTCCTTTTTTTACCCCCCTATTCCCCATCCTCTTCAAAGAAACTTTAATGAAATACCAATCAGAAATATGGGTATGCTTGCTTGATATGCTTGATTAGGAACATCAGGAAGCTAAAATCAAGATGATTATTTATATAGCCACTAAAACTGAATGTTTTCAAATGCATTGCAACAAAAGAAAATTTAAAAGGCAATTTTAAGCACACCATTCCATCTCTACTATACAGCCTTGGATCACTGAAGTCATTTAGCATGAAAATCAACTTAGGTAATGATAAGAGTTAAAGAACTGCCACTGACATGCTTATTAGTTCTCAAGCTTTCCACGGAGCCTTAGCCAACGTGACATTTTGACCCAATGTATCAAGGAAGCGGTCAAAGTTGATCAGTCAGCGTTTGATAGAAGCATTTACTGTTGATGGAGTAGCAGCTGTAAACATATGTATTTTTAGCAAAGTGATACACTGAAAAATAATATCACTATTTTGTATTTATAAAGTATTGTTTTTTTACAAGCAGAAGACTTAGCAATGATTGCTTGAAAAACTGATTACATTTCTGAAAGAAAAAAGCATAGAGATAGTATCAACCTAGTGTATTAATGAAAAATCTTGATCCTATTATTCCATAATTAATATGGTAGAGATAAATGCAGTAAATGCCCTTATATCCTTGTCACATAGTGTGAATTACAAATAGAAAGACCAAAGAAATGGTAAATTGACTCCCCTATAACTGGATCTGATATATGAATTATTTGTGCCTTTCTCACTTATTATCAAGGCCTTTCATTAGGTATTTTTAAGGTCTTACCATCTAACTATTGATCTAAGAAATAGTCACAATTGTGGGCACAAAATAGTATTGCCATTTTCACAGTCACATTATGATAGTTTTAGTGTGTTATATATGGTAATTATGAAAGTATGAAATATCACATGAAAATATTAATGAAATATTCATCCGTACAAAGTGACACATCATGATTTCTACCTAAGATTTAATAATACATTTGCAAATTTTCCCTGCATTAACATAGTGGAAAACAATAAATACAAACATAGGTAATATAAGAACACCAAGAAAGTAAGAAAATCACCTTGAAGAAAAACTTAGGCTCTTGAAACTTTAAACTCAGCGTAAGGACATGCCATCAATATGCTGCTCTGCATGGACTATCAGGTTAACTGCTTCACAAATGCCCCTCTTAACAGTTGCTCTCCTTGGAATGTTCCTATGAAATATAGTAATGTGCTTTTTTACATCTTTAAGGACAGGAGAGGTCCAAGATTCTTTTTGATTCCATCAAATTAGTGTATGTCATCTAGACATCACTTTATTGGGACAGGCGGCTGGTTCAGACTAGGGAGCAGGACTGGAAGTCAGGACTGAGTTCACAGGGCAAGTGTCCCTTTCTACCTCTGGAGCATAAAAGCTGAAGATTAAGCCTGGGAACAAAAAAAGAGTTTAGATTCCAAATAAGTGAAGAAGTAGAGATGCTAGGGGAGAGCATTTGTGGTAAGAGTGTTAGAGACCAGCTCAGTTATTCCAGCCAGTAGAGTCACTTGGATGCCCCATGAGCACTTCAAAACCTGCTCCCTCTCACCTGATGATTCCGGTGTTTGTTAAAAGCCCCATCATCCACGTCGGTACCCAGGCTAAAAGTGTGGGTACCATCTACAATCCTCTTCTCCTGCACTCCCTTCTGCCCATATAGAATCAATCACCACATCTTGGGAATTTTACTATCCAGACATTTCTCTTCTACCTTCCATCTCCATCCTTACTGTACCTACAGCCCTAGTTAAGCCTTGTCATTTTCCTGTGGACCATTTCAATAGCCTTCTGACTTCTCTGCTTATGGTCTTGCTCTTCTTGAACTAATCATCCCCAGTAAGCACAGGGTGATATATCTCAACACAAACCTCATTATGTTCTTCTGATTACAGATCTTAACTGTACCCTGTCACTAATGGGATTCAGCTCAAGGCCTGTTGCTACAGTGTGAGTTATGAAGAAATTTGTTGGCAACTTGCATACTCTGCTGCTGTGTACTCATTAGAGAAGAATAAACAGTCAACTCTCCAATTCTCTTTGCTTCATTAAAGCATTTTCATTAATCGAGCATTTCAGTTTGTGTGTCTGTACCGATATCAATATTTGCTTTCTTCATAACATTATAATCCCTCCAAAATTCAGTCAGTTGGCTTTAATGGTGACGTTAAAGAAGTTGATTGTCACTGAATCTCTTAAAACAATAAAATGTTGTAAATTTGTGATTCTTACAATGAATAAATGATAATTTTTATAGTAAGACCTCATGATAGATTTCTTTGGCCATACTGACAATTCTTTATAAAGAGTCATCATTGCCTTAGGAGAAAAGATCATTTTACCCTTGTATTACAGATGTGGAGTCCAATGCAAAGTCTTGTTAAGACTTTAGTTCAGGACCATAGACTAGGACAGAAAATAAATCTCCTTTACTCATGGTGGTTTCCTTTCTAGCTCCAATTGCTACATTAAAATTATAAGAAAAATGATTGAAAAAATATGTTAGGCTGCCCTGGAGGTACATGAAAATGCTTTTAGATGATCAGAACACAATTTAGAAAATCACAGAAATACAGCAAATTGTATCTAGGAGAAAAAAATAGAAATGCTAGTACTCCACACTGCTGAGAGTCTGTGGGATGAGACTTTCATACAAGCTATTGGACTTTTCAGCCCTTCAGATCTTCATTGGTCTGAAACTCCCTTCATTCTTTAATCTTCCAGGTGACCTGGAATAGAAGGGAGATGAGGAGACCCTAGGACCCGCAGGTGAGGGAGCAAGCACAGAATGTCACAGAGCATAGTCAAATGACTGTCTTCTGGTCAGTTTCAAAATTGCTTTTGTTTTCCACTTAACATTATATTTTGAACATGTTTTCAGGTGATTAAAAATTCTTGAAAGAAATTGTATAGTATCATTGATTGGATGAGCATGATTTATTATATATTTTTCCTACTATTAGACATTTAAGCTGTTTTCAAATGTTTACTAGCAGCTTTGCATATTACTCTTTATTTGCATTTCAAATAATTTCAATAGAAAATTTCCTAAAAGTAAAAATACTTGTGTTAGTTGTGAATATTTTAAATCTATTGGTGAATATCAATGAACTGCTTTCCAGAAAGATTTATTCAATTTATGTTTTCAAATGCAGCACACGAAACTATTTACTAGCACCATTGAAAGTTTTAGAAAGAAAAAAAAAGTACATTGATAGGTTACACTTCTTTTTGGTCTTAATTCACACTTCTGATGACTAGTCATATAGAAACTCTTCTATAATTTTATATTACCAATTTTATTTTTTCTACTATGAATTGCCCATTCATGGCCTTTGCATATTTTTCTATTTCCCAATTTGTATAAACTTTTTTGTATATTTAAGACATAAATTAATTGGTCTCATATTTAAGACACACATTTTTCAATTTCTTTTTTGTCTTATAATTTTCATTATGGCACTTTTTATTTTGGAAGTTTTAAGCCATGGTGTTGTGGGATTCCTTTCCTTTCAATTGAGTTTTCTTACATTATTTTATGTTTGAAAATTCTTATCCAAACAGAGGCTTAATAAAAACATATATTTTGTCTTCTACTCTCTTTTTCCCTCCCTTCCTTCCCTCCTTCCCTCCTTTCCTTCCTTCTTTTTTCTTTTGCATTTAGCTCCTTATACATCTTCTGCGACATTTAGATATTATTGGCTAATCTCCCGTCTAAGCCCCACACTGATTATTAACCAGTTTGTTTCAGGGATATTATAAAAAGTACCAAGATTGAAAAAAATGAGAGTCAGACAATAATTTATTTTATAAAGCTAGTTTTGGTCCATACTATTTGATGTCCACATACTCTTTTTATTTCTTTATTTGTAAAGAAGGTTTAGATTATATAAATGTTACATCAAAAATATAGGAGATTCCCATATACTCTACCCGCTCCCGCTCCCACACTTTCTCCCTTTAACAACATCTTTCATTAGTGTGGTACATTCATTACAATTGATGAACACATAGTGAAGATTGTTACTAACCGTGGTCTATAGTTTACATTATGATCTACACTCTGCACTGCACAATTTTATTGATTTTAATAAAATGTATAACAGCTTGAATCTGTCATTGCAATGTCATGCAGAACAATTCCATTGTCCCCAAAATGCCCCATGTTACACCTATTCTTCCCTCTACCTCCCCTCAAAACCTGTGGTGACCACTGCCTTTATAGCAAAGTTACAAGTTCTTCCATTACTAAAAGAATTATAAGCGTAGTTTAGTCCACAGTTGCTTCCCCCCCTTTATGTTTGTTCGTTCCTCAATCTTGAGGATTTGGGGATGGTGATGCCCACTCTGCTTCCGATTGAGAGGGGACTTAGATCCCATAGGGCAGATGGATGGAACTGTCTTGCTTGCAGTTGTAGATACTCTCTGTTTTTTGGGATGCACGGTGCCTATCATCACCATTTTGTTAGTTGTCCTGGGTGAATCTGATGAACTGGAGAGCAGGTGTTGGCTGCATCTCTGCTGTGATTCAGGGCTTACCCGGCATAGGAACAGCCAGAAGATTTAAGTCTCTGGGACATATATTTAATGAGTATAGTGCTAATTATAGGTTCAAATAAATGAGGCAGAAGAACAATGTGTAGGAAAATTATAGATGAGTGTAACTCTGATACATTGGGGAAGATGGGTTATCATATATTCCAAGGTAAGGCCCACCGACAGGGTGCCAATTTCCTGGAGTTATCTGACCTGCCTATCATGTCGAGTTGTCTCTAGAGCCTTCAGGAGGCCCCCTGCTTGAGGCACTGTTTTCTGTGGCAGCCAGTGAGATCCTCCTGAGACGTGCAGAAGCATAAACTCTTTGATTTTTTTTTCTTTTAAACTGAATAGCACTGTTTCTCTCCAAGGCAGACAATTGGCCACTAAGATTTGAGCATTTTGATAAACTAGGAAGCATCCCATCAATAGCCAAAGAGTTTCAAAGAAATCATAGTCTGTATGGAAAGACGCTTTCCATACAGTAGCGAGGGCTGGACTACATTTCTACACACTTAGCTCCATAGACTTTGCACTGGAATTGTCCGGTGCAACAGGATGAGCAAACTCCCAGGCTCCTCTCATTCTAATCCACACCTAATTGCTGACTAAAGAGGGATACTGATATCGATACCTATAGCTGGGTGGCATTCCTCTGTCTTTGTCTCCTGCTGCTGGCCAGAGAAGTATGGCAGCCATTATTTATTCAATAAGCAGTTGCCGAGTGTCTTTAATAGTACGTTAGTAGCTGGGAAGTAGACATAGGTAGTGGACACAGAATGTGATTCCTTACCCTGGACGTTTTATCCATTATAGTCAAGCCAATTCTAGGCATATAAATATTTGTATTTTCCTTTTTTATTGGCAGTTGCCAAAGGGTAGATTCTCCTGAAGGTTCTATAAAGCATCAAACACTAATTTCCAGGAAACTTAATCAATACTTCTTATTTGTGACAAAGTCAGAAGAAAATCTCCCTACCCAATTCTAGCAAAGCAAAAGGCAGTCCCATAAGGCACTGGGAGGGTTAATACCAGCAGGCCTGGAATTGGCCTGATCTGTTTTACTTAAATAAGAAATGTACCTACATGTCACTGACCCCTAGTCAAGGCATGGGACATCCTGAACAATAATGTTCCATGAAACCACAAGGTTTGAGAAGTTTACATTGTTTACTGGTTAACAGTGAGATTGACAATTTGTATTTGGCTTCTTTGAGACTCCTGAAGGGATTTGCCATTGGGACTGGTCATATAGCAAGAAGATGCCTACATGACCAGCAGGAAACAAGCAACCCTGGCTGTGACTGCAGTTTGATCCCATTGTTTGAGATGTTTTGAGCACGTCAGTGGTTCCTGGCTTGAGACAGTCTTTTCAGAAAGAGCACAATTGGAGCTTCCACCTGGATTCTTACTCTGATACAGCTCTGGCTGCGATGCATATCTTTTCTTTAATGCTGATGCTATATTTTTTCCTTCTCCTGAAACAAATTTCAAATTTGCAAGCATTGTCATTTTGGGGCGAGTGAGTCTTCTTTATCAACAAAACCCTGTGTAACTGCCATGGTTAGTGTATATTCTGACCCAGGTAAAAGCAGACTGCATTTATGTAAACAAAACAAAACAAAACCAAAAAACCAAAAGGAAGAAAGAGTGAATTGTGTCATTCCTTAGGTAGGGAGGGCCACTAGAAGATTCACTTCTATAGCCGCAAGGCATTCATTTTTCTGGAAACACTTCTCACAGTTCGTTTTATACAGAGAGACAATGATATTTCCTTTTCGGTTTATAAAAGTCTTTAAAAATAGCCTAAGCAGCAGCAGGTAACAGAGCAGATATTAATGAATATCTCAGTGAACCAAATTTAGAAACTTACATATTTATTGCCCAGGTGTGGAGAGGATTCATCAAGCTGTCAGTTCTTAGCTTTCCCTTGTGCCAAGTGCTCACCTAAAAAGAGAAGACATTTTTTGATCTATAAATTCAGAGAGTAAATAAGAATGAAAATAAAGTTTCTCCGTTTTTTTTTTTTTTTCCAAGATAAGTCCAATTTCCCTGCAAGAATGTCATTAGAGGCACAATTTGCCTGTTAGTATTGCCTGGAAATTGTTTGCCAAGATTGGTGAGCTTTTTTCAGCTGTCATCCATTTTCACCCTAAAGGAGCAATGCCAACTAACTCTCTGGAAGTGGGCGTGTGCATTGGGAAATCATCAAGAGACACCCTGGGGAATGAGTTATTGACCTCTGCTTGTTACATGAGCTGGCTCTACCTAAGCAAACCTATATTATTTGTGTAAAGTGCCATTTTGTCAGGAAGACATTTTAATGTCCTTCTGTTTGTAAATAATTCAGTGAGGGTTTTGTAAAAATGAACTTTATAGGCCACCATGAACATTTTGGTTACATATGGAGCAGCATAGGGGACGTAACTCAAAATTAAGATAACTATAGCCCATGATGGGGGAAAGCTGAGAGATCCCTGCCATTTTTTAACATGCCCCTGGATTCGTGATCAACAAATTTCATATCACCTGTGTCTGTCAGGTAGACTCAAGTATTAATATCAGTCATACTTTATAAAAGCAATCAGGATCAGAGTCTCCAGCTTTGAAAATGAATACCAATCACTCTTCTTCAGCCTTTATCTGCTGGCACAGGAAATCTGTTTTCTGGGCCTCTGTGGATGTCACTCGTTAGTGCACGGTCATGGCAATAATAGCGCCAGAGGTCATGGGGAGAACAAGCACCTGGCCTCCCCTTCAGGCATTCTGTAGGTCCTGTGCTCTGAGAAATGCCAGGTACAGCACAACGACCCTTCCACCCTGTCTTACCCCCAACCCTTTGATCACTCTTTATTCTGCGATGAGCATAACTCCTGCCTGGAAATTGTGTATGAAGTATAGGAGTGAGAAGTAAATAAAATAATTATTTATTGAAACTTTACAGTCTGCCAGAAGTCATGTAAAGCAAATTATGTGAAAATCATTACAATTTTTAATATCTCCCATAAAGTTCCATCCAATTGGGAATAGAAAATATGAGAATATGAAAAAGATTTAATAACAATTTGCTCTCACTAATAATATCTATAGGAAAAGCAAACAAAACACACTCATATTTAAAGTAAAAAAACAAAAAACAAAAAACAATTGGAAAGAAATACACCAAATGCCAATAGGGGTTGTATCAGGGTTGTGATTCATGGGTAATTTAAAACTAATTTCTAGTCTCTATTTTATTCTATTCTCTATTATGCATAATGGGGTCAGATACTAAAATGGCAGTTTAAGTTTATGAAGAGAGATATTACAGGACAATAATATGCATTAATTTGCCCAAGTAACAATAAATTAAGAGGGGAGAGAATGGCCATTTATCTCTGGGATAGCAAGGAAAGCCGTAGGGGCAATGCAGACAATGATTCAAATATGGAACAACTGAGATGACAGAAGCTGAAACTATGTATACTTTTATATATCTTCTATGAATCTTTTGTATATCTTCACCTTTTTGTTCATTTCTTATTGTTAATGAACTTTTATTTATAAAATATAAATAAGCAAAAACAAGTGCATATGCATTTAATATATGGTAATTAATGAGTAATTAGTATGGTTATATCATACCAATAACATATTAAGAATCAGTAATTTCCACAATGGCTGGGAAGGGGAGGTGGAAGTGACAAGGAAGACCAAGAAATAGTCTCCTTTTTCAAAGATCCTGCGTTCAGCCAGAAAGAGTAAGAGGATGCAAGACAAATGAAGTCTGGGGAATATGTGTTAAGTGGTTCAAAAGCAAAGACAGAGAAGGCTGGCATGTCATGGAATGGCTTGCAGATGCACTAAGCTGTTTGAACTTTATCTTTGGTAATAGAAACTTATCAGAGGTTTTTAAGAAGAGGAATACTATGATGAATTCAGATCTGCTTTCTTCTGGCTTCAAATGGTTTAAATCCATGTAATGCCCTAAAGCTAAGTTCTATGATATAATGTTTTCTTTCTTCTGTAAAGTCATGTATTTTCTAATTTAAGCAGTGTTCATTTCAGTTCTTATATCTTATAAATTAAAAATGAGATAATTTATATTAACTTTCTGAAATGTGATGTAAGTGGGAATCATGTTTAAGATTCATAGTACCACATGTATATTTTGTAGCCAATCATAGTGATGTTTAACTTGATAAGATTTCTTACTAGAGCCCAGTGAAATCTCATATCCTCTCACAAAGAACTCCTTGCTTTATCACGTTTAATGCTCATTTTTTTTTCCTGAGAGCATATTCTTGTTATACCCTAGTAGGCTTTATCTTTTTTTCCATTAAAGAAAGTTCCAAATTGATAGAATCAAATTTTAAGCTTTCATGGGCTACAGTTTCAGCAGAAGAGCTCTACTTGAGAAAGAACATATTTAAAGGAAGTCGTGAGTGGATGGGTGAACACCATGACCTAATCAAAGAAGGAGGCTGTAGGGTTGGCACTTTCTTACCCAAAGAAAATGACTAGAACACCAACCATGGCTCATTGAAGTGTCTCTATAAACCCAGAAAATCTGGCATCCACTGGCATTTTCCCTGAAGCTGGCTTGCTGCAGAGGTCTGGTTCCTTGGAAACATTGTTTATTGACCTATAAAATTGCAGTTTATTTTGAGATATAAGTCCAGAGTTTAGAAATTGAGGGACTGAACCATCCCAAGAATTTTATGGCCTCTGAAGCTCAAATTTCCTTTAGTTTTCCACTTATACACATTAGTTTACCATTTCTATTCCATTTCTTAGGTCTGGAAACAAATAAGAAAAAATATAATACTCATCAGTTCTGACTGGTGGGTAGTCAGATATTTGTTTTATCAAAATTTTTTCTGTACTTTAAAAATTTCTAAAAACTCATATATAGGAGACCAAAGAAACTTTGGCTAGAACTTTAACTCCTATCAAACAGCCTAATCATTTCAGGGTTTGTTCTAAGTGTATTTTAGGAAAGATGCTGCCCATGGGTAAGAGATACATAGGTTAAAAAAAGAAATTTAATAATGCAACTATAGTTGACTATATTGAGCACGGGCTTATAAAAAAAAATGCATATGAACACATTTTGAAGAGCAGTGGGAAGAAATTTGTCTGTGCTTCAGGAGTCAACAAATCTGCTAATGGTAGGCAGACTTTTGATTTAAAAAGTGTGGTACTATAAAGAACATTTGAAGATAATTATGTTTCGATTGTTAATTCTGGATTATGGAAATCTATTCTAAATCACCAATTTCAGTCTTGCCATATCACCAAATATTTCTCACAGTGGATCTGCTGGTTTGAACTTTTAGGATTTATTTTTTTAAAAGCCATGTGATTCCCAAATTGACACTGGAAGGAATAAAAGTACCAAAGAATATATATTATCATTTCTACGATAATATTTCCTACTTAGACTGGTGACTTGAACAAGTACTTATGAAGAAAAAAGAAGCATGGCGGGGTCTTCCTTACTATCCCACCATGCTCTATTCCAATTATTACTGCTGTTATTACAAGAATGGGAGCTATTAGCCCACAAAGATTTACCCTTGGACCCCCCCAAAAAGGATCAGATATTCAATATGCAATCAAGAAATACGAAGTTCTCCTGGGGATTTGTCCCTCATGGAAACCTGGCTCTGTTGTTAGTTGTCATTCTCCCAGTGTGGTCGAAACAGCAAGCGATCCTGACCCCAGCACAGAAGGAGAGCCAGGGGCTCATTCATACACAGAGGTTTCTTCCAAGTGCTGGTTAGTAATCAAGCCACTGCTTGGATGGCCCAGGAAGCTCCCAGGTGTTTGGTTAAATTACCAAGGAGTAAGGGGATTGTGCAAAATGATTGTGATGCCTGCTTTTAAGCCACAGGCAGATTTTGAGAGTTGCCTTGGTAAATGGGGTTGTGGC
Organism: Cabassous unicinctus; assembly: GCA_029593785.1. Lineage (NCBI taxonomy): Eukaryota > Metazoa > Chordata > Mammalia > Cingulata > Chlamyphoridae > Cabassous > Cabassous unicinctus. The sequence goes on from JAQZBX010042750.1 coordinate 15,757, forward strand.
AATCAGGGTCACATCTAGGCTGCTTGATCAATTCCAGGCCCCTTTTCCTAACCTGGTGGAATAAGCTTGGCTACCTGGTTATACTGTGAATAACCAGGAGAAACTGTGAATGGTTTCTAACTACCCTATGAATGAATTTTGCTTTTTGCCCATTCAGATCATGACTTTTGAGAGAATAAAGGAAATGTGTATATCAAAGTGTGGCAGAGAGAATGAAATGAAGAAGCTCTCTTTAAAAAGGAAATGGCTCACAGGAGGGCTTTTGGCTGGTCCGTGCAGGCTTTGGAGCCTCTGCCCTTCCAGTTCTCTGTTAGCTCATTGAAGTTTGTTCTAGTTTGAATTTCCTACCTGAAATTGCAACCACACTCAGCCTGTGATGACTTGCTCTTGATCTGGAACAATATTTTTAGCTTTCCGTTTCTCAAAACTCTTTTTTGTTAGTAGAAATATTTATACTGTAGCTTACCATTTTATAGCGTTCACTTTACATAACACACATATTCTGGGACTATATTGTACAAATAAAATTTGGGGGGACTGAGTATTGTAAATGCACTAATGTAAGTTAATTTAAAAATTAGAGCCACATGAATTATTTTGTAAACTTATAATTGCTATTTTGTGATAATGATGTTTTAAATACCTGGTCTACTCAAATCAAGAAACTTTTTTTCTGTTTTATTCTTTTAAGGCTGTCTAGCATGTGATTTTTTATACAAATAGAACTCATACAAATCATATCTATATTCTGAAATATTTTTACATTTCAAACCAAATTGGTTACCTAAAAATATTAAAAGGTATGCAAATTTTATCAATGCAAAGTTGTATTTAATCTTTTTGGGGGAAGTTCAATTAAAATTATATGATATGATATAAAATATGATTTATATTTTTAACTGATAAATCTAGCCTGGTTACCAAAACTGAAACAAAACAACAACAGTAAGAACCTTAAGTACATTTAATGCCCTTTCTGCTGTCAGTGCAGACTAGAAATCCTCTGGTCACCACCCACTCTTCAGAACACATCTGTGTGTATAAAAAGCAACCTCTAAAAGCCAGATAGTCTAATAATCTCATCAAAAACGGTATTTCTAGGGCTCCTCTTTCCATCATAGGAGACTTGTATTTTTGGGAAGTAACTAATTGACAACTTCTAAACAAACTATGCTTTCCATTATGTTTTACATGAACAAAAACAAAGGGCATAGGTTAAATTTTGAAATAACCATTTTCCTTCTAATCAACTGTATGGGAACTTACCAGACTCATGAGATATTGTCTTAACAGTAAGAAGCTTCACACTCTCTTTATCGGACTGAGGTCTATTTGGAACAGGAAACATTATGTTAGCACCACAGTAATTAGCATTGTATGTCTGTGAAAGAAAGTAGGCATGATATAAACAGAATGAAGAGGATACATACACACACACATATGTTAAGTTTCTATGGTGAAACCTGCATCTCTTCAAATACACACATATGCTTTTATGCACTTTCTACTTCTTCTGGAATCAAGTAAATAAATCCCTGTCACTTGGCTAAAGCAGTGATCATTAGATCAATTAAACAATATGGGTCACGTGAAGCAGTTGTCACAAAGTCCATATTGCACAAGGCTATAGCTCTGAATTATGAAGAGGAAGGCAGAAATGTTTTCCAAACCTTTTGACTGATGCCATATTCTGGGGATGTCCCTTTTCGAGAAGCCCTGGGATCCTGTATTACAGCGTCTGAACTACCTGCGTATTTAAACTAGGAGTCCCCACATCTCTCTTCTCATATTCTAAACTGATTCAAATCCTAATTCCTTTCCTTGGACATCTCAAAAGGCCCTTTCTAATTCAGATGGGTAGGTGATCTGGGATTGTTATTTCTAAAGTTCACAGCCTGATGAACATAGAAACAGATATATGTAAAGACAGGCTGCAAATGGAGGTCAACAAAGAAAACTTAATCACAGAATTTGCTTTTCTGAGATTAAAACTTGTCAGCAGCCCCTTGATTGTAATGGTTGTGTAGATTGCTACCTATTGCTTTATTTATTTTAATAAATTCAAAGCAGGATAACCATCTTTTGTTAAGGCAAAGCCACTCAGAGAAGCCTCAAGGTACAGGCAGTGGTTTTTCCTTAATTGGGATAAATGTGCTGAAAATATCACTGGGAAAACACTTTCAGAATTCTAGGTATTCTTTTTTCCATGATCATTATTCTCTCTTTAAAAATTTCATCTTTTGATTTCCCATTTTACCACTTTATCCAAGCTTAAGAGTAATTTTTTCTTTTCATTGTTAGAATTTCTCTGTTGAATAGCGAGAGCTCTGACAAACAGTTAGCCAAATCCTATATATAGTGCTTTCTACACAAATTCCTTTAAAAAAATGAAAGAAGGATAAGTAGAGGATCAATAATTTCCTTTGTGTAAATAGAGTCAGACTTCCCATAAAATCATGATTGAGGCTTTACTTACTGGTCATTTCCATTTTCCGGCGTGCCTAGAAGAGAGTAGTTGTTAGAGTTGGAAGGAGCTTAGCTACAAAACACCCGAGACCCCTGCCAGATTCTGTGCAGAGACATCGTTTGGTGCAAAAGTTGTGCGCTGATGTTTCTAAAGTCAGTTTATAATTTTTTTGTTTCCCATAGGCCATTTCCTCAGGATGGTTAACACTCATCCTGACATTCATAGGGTAGTTCTCAGTAGGTCAACTTCTGAACTTAGTTCTCAACTAATTTTGATTTTATAATTTCAAATCGCAATCTGAAACCACTGTCCATTCTCACACATCCCACAGACACTGAAAAATGTTTCAGTTTACTTCAGTATCCCTGAAAAAAAAAATTCCACCTCAAAATATTAAGTTACCCTTTTATACCACATAATTGAATTTCCTACTTTACTTTACACATTGCTCTTTCTTGGGATGCAAATCACTATGTTTGAGGCAAGCTACAATGTAGATATTGCTTCTAATTACATTTTTAAGCCTGATTCAGCCTCTACAAAGGATCCTGCAAAATATCACTGAGGCTACAAACAGAAGCTAATCATCCCCATGCTTTGCCAGGCTGTGTCACAAGTGCCTGGTAGCACACAACTTGGGTTTGGAATGAGAACTCAGAATGATCCACTCTGCACAAGAACATGCCTCCCTGGAGTGGATGTTAGTGGCCAAATCTTGCATTAATCTGTGACCACATATCTGTCAAAAGACTTTTGGACATATGTCAGAAAGGATTACTTTAATGTAGCTCAACACCATTCAGGGCCACAAGACATTTGTCATCATACTAATTAAAGAAGTACAAACAAATGCAAATAATTAGGTCTTGATTTTGAGTGAATTATTTAATCTCGTTAAGCCTCCATTTTCTGAAGTGTAAAAAAAATGGGAGTAATAACTGCATGGGATTTTGAGGGTTAAGTGATAGAAGTACCTGGAACATAGTAAGTGCTCAATAAATGTTAGCTATTATTGTTACTTTTGTTGTAATTCTGTTAGACTTCTTGGGCAAATCATACTTGAGTACATTTCACATGGGAAATATTTAATATAATAAAATTTAGGTAAGCTTTTCAATGATGTATATATACATTTATGCACAGCAATGTTCAATATATATTGAATTTTTATAGAGGATGGTCTTTTTAGTTTATTGTCTTGTTAACATTTTTGAGCTTTAAAGCTTCCATTAATTACTGTTGGTCAAAATAGTGGTAGAGAGCAAGGGGTTGAATCTGAGGTACAAAAACAAAAATAAAGAAAAATAAAATAATAAAAAGAGTACAGAGTTACAAAATAATTTAACTAACATTCAATTACGGTGTGTTGAAAAATAGATAATTTAATTACTTTGTCTATGACTTACGGTGTTTTTGGCCAAGAACTCCTCTACTTTTTTTACAAGCAAAAGGAATGAAAATCCATCCAGTTTAAAGCTTGGCTCAGTCCTTAGTTTTACAGCCTTGTAGGTATTTGGTCTCTTTTAAATTAAAAAAAAGCTCACTCTCTAAGCTAGCCTTTCTGTCTTCCTGCTTCTCTCCCCAAATTGGTGTCTGGATGTAGGAGAGAGGGGTGCAACTTCATGCTGGTAGTCTTCAAAAGAATTAGGTCCTGGAGCAAAATGTTCCTGGCCTCTTCTGGAATGAATGTCTTGTCCACCTGAATGCTGCTTGCACTGCCAAAGTCTGTGATGTCTCTAATTTGTGTGTCTTTGATTTTGTCAGAACTATTAGTACCTCCAAGATGATGCTCTTGCTGGCTGTGGCTCCCATTTGTCCCAGGCCAAGGTCCATGATTTGCTAGATCAACTGATATAGCAAGGTTCCCATCCAGTCTCATCTACAAAACACCAGGACCTTCTTTGCCAGATCATTCAGCATTGACAAGTTGATGTGATAGCTCCTCTGTTTGGGATGGGCTAGCCTGGTAGACATTTTCATCCCAGAGACCCAAATGGACAGTAGAGCAGAAGCCTTGACCCCTGTCCTCATTTTTAAAAATATCTCCTGCTCACCAGGGAGGGAAAATTAGGAAAATATGTTTGACCATCTTATTATTTTGTTTCCTTTTTTCTCTTTCTTGCCTTAGGAAAAGTGGGGAAGGAAAAGGGAAATAAAAGAAACATAAGAACAAGTTGGGCCTTTACATCTCCTCTTTTATTCCAATTTAATCCTCTTGGCTAAGTCATCCTTTACATCTCCTCTTTTATTCCAATTTAATCCTCTTGGCTAAGTCATACAAATAGGGTATTTTTTTCTCTACATTGTGTGGATTTTATTATCTGAATTGTTGGTATGCTAAATAAAGGATAAATTAACTTAATAAATTCTTTCTCAATACAATACTGTCATTCTGGTTATAAATTATAAACTTTATCAAGTATAATTCACATAAAATAAAATGCCCCCCTCCATTTCAAGTGTTCAAAATAGTGTATTTGAAAGATTTATATGCATGTGTAACTGCCACTATAATAAGATACGACATGTCTGTTACCCCAAAAGTTCCCTCAACCCCTTTTGCAGTCAATCCCCTCTCTGCCCCAACCCTGGACTTTTGTAACCACTAATCTGCTTTCCGTCATTCTTATTTTATAAGAAACTACCAAATTGCTTTCCAAAATGGCCGTACCATTTTGTATTTCCACTAGCAATATAAGATAATTCTATTTTCAATTTTCCCCATCCTCACCACTGTTTGGTATTGTCAGTCTTTTCTATTTTAGTCATTCTGGGAGGTGTTGCAATAGTATCTCATTGTGGCTTTGGTCTCCATTTCCAGTTGATTATGTAAAACATTTTTCATGTGCTTTTTAGCCATTTGTATTTCTTTTTTTAAAAAAATGTGTCTTCAAATTATTTGTCCATTAGTTTTGTCTTCTTAATGTGTTTTAAGAATTCTTTCTGTTTTCAACATAGGCAATTCGTCAGGCATGTTTTGCAAATAGTTTTCCCAGTCTGTGGCTTGCCATTTCATTTTCTAAACATTGTCCTTTGAAGGGCAAAAGTTTTTAATTTTGATGGCGATCCATGTATCAGTTTTTTTCCTTCTATGGTTCATGTGTTTAATGTTGTACTTAAGAAATCTCTCCTTAACTGAAGGTCACAAAGATTTTCACCATTTTTGATAAAACTATCCTTTTCCCATTGTATTTCTTTACCACCTGTGTCAAAATCAGTTGATATATGTATGGGTCCATTTCCTCATTCTTTATTCTCTCCATTGATCTATATATCAGTCTTTATGCCAATACCATAATGGCCTGATTACTCCAGATTGACATGAAAGAGTGTAAGTGCTCTAATTTTTTTCTTCTTTTTAAAAATAATTTTTTTCACTTTCCTTAAGCCAGGCCAATATACATGTGCATCTCAATTAATGAAGGTGCAGTTAGGCAAGCAATGTTTAATGTGATTGCTTGAGGTCCCTCTTGCTCTGCTCATGATTTTGCCCAGGTTTTATTCCATTGCTACTCAGCACCCATCTCTTGGATTTCTTTCATCTCTAATTCAGCCTTTGTCATTATTATATGCCTTTAAATGTAATTCTGGCTTTAACTATCCTTGTTTTATACAGGCCTTGACTTCTACTTATATTTTGGCTGCTTCTATTTATGTCACCTTGGATAAGATAAACCATCATATGCCTTTAT
>JAQZBX010042751.1:0-21909 GCA_029593785.1 Cabassous unicinctus
AAAAAAAAAAATTGAACCAATTCCATATAATACTGCTCTAAGAAGAAAACAGATAATGGGAGTCAAAATATTTTAGTTGATCAAAGTTCTCCTCACATATAAAAACACAAAGCAAACTAAAATTATAACACAACATTCCAAAATAAATTAAATATCTCAAGCAAGCATTTGGAATTATTAAAAAAATTAAAAAACAGAATTGGAAATTCAAAAACTAAGTATTGAAATGATCTAAAATGGAAAAAAAATGCAACAGTGTCAGGATATAAATTGAAAAACAAAATAAATGACAAAATTTATCACATAAACTACAAATGAGAATAGATTAAATGAAGTTACAGGAAGACAAGATAAAGGATGGAATAAAAATAAAATTAAAAAGTAGTAAAAAAGATCAGAATGGAAAAGATGTCTTATTAAAAATATTTTTTCAATTCATTCTCTTGCTTTATTTAGGTTATCTAAATTTCATATTTTCTGAAAATAATGTTGGTTCACCCTCCTCCTGTCAGAATAGTTATTCTTCTTAATCCTTTCTCTTCTTTTATTACAATTGAAATATAAAATTTAATATTTTATATTTCAGAATAATATAAAATAATTGTTCTAGTAATTAATATCCTTATCTTGATAATTTTAATGAGAATGTCTTTAATGATTCATCATTAAATAAGCTATTGGTTGTTTGACATAGGAAATTTTCATTTTACTTCTCATTTTAACATTTTTAATAAGTAAGTTCAATAGTTTGGACAGTTTAGAAGTATACAGAATCAGGAACAGCCCTATGAAATTTCTCTAAAGAGGAGAAAAATAGACTTGAATAAATGGAAAGATACAGTGTTTCTGGAACCAAAAATATCTATGAAAATGTTGTTTCTTACTAAAGTAAATTATAGGTTATCTTTGAGTTCACTCAAAATCCCAAACGGATTTTTTATGAATTTATGAGAATGATTTTAAATACATCTTAGGATATATTTATGTGGTTGTAGCTTAGAAAATTCTGAGGATTACAAAAGGAAAAGCAAGAATGTCTTGAATTATAAATATTAAAATATTATAAAGCAAAAATAATTAAATTTTATGGAATTAGACCAATAGAACAGAATAGAAATCTCAGAACATGATTAAGTATGCCCTGTGTGTGTGTGTGTGTGTGTGTGTGTGTGTGTGTGTGAATTAGGCATATGCTTAAGGAGTAATTTGAATCAGGAAAACAATACTGAGGCAGTAGGCTATGTATTTTTTGGGGGGAGGGGAAAGTAGTTGTCTCTCATTCCCACTAAATAAATATAGACCAGATGGACTAAAGAATTTCATATAAAAACTTCATATAAAACCTTTCATATAAAAACCTCAGAAGAACTAGAAGACAAATAAATACTCTCAGCAGAGAAACAAAATAAGTAACCATGAAGGACAAACAAGGAAAATATTGATATATATGATAATATAAACCTTTAAATTTCTGTGCTATTTCTTTCTTCTCTCTCTCTCTTTCTTTCTCTCTCCAAAAACAAAACTAAAATAACAAAATTCTTTTTAAAATTTCAGTATTTGTGATACAAATATAAGGGTCAATACCTTAAACATATAAAGAGAGAGCTATAAGACAATTTACTTCCAAATGATTAGTACATTTTAAGGATTGATTCCACCTCATTAGATAGCAAAAATATACTGCTTAAAATACCAATGTCATACCATATTTGATCTATTAGTTTGTGACCTTTTTTTGTAAATTACTATATCTAGGACTGGTCTAGATGCCGTGAATTGGCATACTCATAAGCCAATTCTGCTGCTGAGAAGGTAAAATGGCATAAATTTTTTGGAAGGCAGTTGGACAATATATATTAGTCATAAAGAGGCTTAAAGATGACCATAATATTTGTGCATGACTGGGAATTTGGATGAATAAATTCTGAAAATATTTCCAAAAAAATAATCAAGCTCTTACTCAGAGTTACCCATCATTGTACTATTTACAATATTAAAAATTAAGTAAGTTGCCTAAAAATCCAAAAATAAATGACTAGTTAAATGTACATAGAAAAAAAAGGAGGTAAAACATACACATAAAAAGTGTTTCTACGTGCAAGTGATTTTTATGTTCTTTCTTAAGTTTCTTTGATAACACATATACATTATTTCATAACAATAAACATATTTTTAATAGTGGAGTAGGTAGTCAAACTGGTAGATTCTTCAGGCAACCTGCCTGGGTTGGAAGCTTAGATCTACTACTTCTTACCTGTATCACCTTAGGCAAGTTACTTAATCTTTCTATACCTCAGTTATCTTATCTGTAAAATGGAGATAATAATGATTACCTCACAGGGTAGTTGTGAAGATCAAAGGAGTTGATAATTGAAAAGTGCTTGACACATAGTAAGTATTGTAAGCTTTAGATGGTTGTAACAGTAACAAAATAGATAACATGTATCCTTAGTACTTGCCTTCATTTGATTTGTAATTGCCCTATCATGTACTAAACTGTAACTAAATTAAAAACATTCTTTCAATGAGCTTGCAAATATCTTGCATAGAAGTGTAAAGATAAATATATAAAAATATTAAGGGAGTTACACTAGTGGTAGCATTATTGGGGTTTTAATTTCCTCTTTATAATATTTTGTTTTTCAAAAATTTCTAGTATTATTAAGTTTGACTTTAATAATCAAGATAAAAGCTAATTTCACAACAATTTTCATTGGCTCTACCTACAGATTTATTCGTTTTCAGTGGTATATTTTAAAGTTAATGGAGGTATGTTATGTGCTTCTAATTGAAACTAAAAATTAATCTATCACAATGACATATTAAAATGTCTGTTTCTTTGAAAGAGGCACATAAAATCTTGACTTTGAGAAAATTAATATTTTATGATTAATTTGACAGTTTGGTCATTTTTCTTTCCCCCAGTGTTTATGTTTTAGTTTCTCTTATGAATAGTAATTAATTACATACTATATTTAGTTGGAAAGTTCTGTCAGAATATAAAGCTTTGCATAATTTAGAACAAAGATGCTTGTATTTTTATATTACCAAGCATAGAATGAGTATATAAAGCCTCAATGAATATTTTTAGCATTAAAATTTCAGAGTTAGAAAGACATTTATTCATTCACAGATGACTTAAATGCAATGATGAGAATTCGGCTACTTCTCCAAAGTCATATAGCATTAACTAACAGACATATGATTTGAATACATTCTTCTGCCATCCTCCCTCTGTGCCTCCATCCCTCTCTCTTACCCTTCCTTTCATTCTTCCTTTAGCATTTCTTGAATGTCTACTTTCCCCCAAGCAAATTGGAATCTTTATAACTTTATTTGAAGACCAACTATCAAGTAATAGTTAACAAAATTGTCAAGAAATTAAAAATGTATAAACAGTTTATTCTTGTGAAGGGCAAGAGGAGAAATACATGGTTGAGGAAGTCAAATAAGGTAGGGGTAGACTTATGCTTGCAAAGAGTGTGTTAAAACACTTCCAATAACAATTTTGCTTCCACTCTGTGCAAAAAATAAAAAATCTTCAAGGTGGAAATGAATTGAAACTCATGATAGGCACATTTACTAAGTTTGAATTTCCAGGTCCAGATGAATGATATCCTAGGGAAATGAATGCATTTCCTGAATTGATATATAAGTTACAATAGATAATAAGTGCAAAACATGAATAATGAGAGAGGTGCAATAAAGTAGGCAGTTGGCATATTCAAAACCAGAAAGGAAAATAAAAAACTCATTCATTCTGATAGAGAAGTGGGTTTTATTAAACTCTCAGGTAAAATTGTGGAATGGACTTGTAATCATATGTGTTGTAAGTGGTAATAAAAAAAAAAACAGTTCATTTTCTTTTTTGATTGCATGAGCTATCCATTTTAAGATGAAGATCTGATTGCACATGTATTTTAAATTCAGTAATGCCTTTTACGAAGCACTTATAAATTATAGGGAAACTCCTGACTGGATGACAGTACAGTATAGAATTCTCATAGGCAGTTGAAAAACCATATCCAAAAAGTGCTAACCAATGATTGATCATCAAATTGGGTAGAACTTTAGAGGCATGCTGCAGTACTTTGAACTTTCACATGTACTTTTCATCAAAATTTTATCAGCAGTGTGGATAAAAAATTGAAGGCCTGCTTCTCAAACTTCCAAATGGCTCAAAGCTGAAATAAAAAGTTAATATGATGAATGACAGATAAAGATTCAAAATATTCCAAACAGATGTGAAGAATGCAAAAGAACCAAAAAAAAAAAAAAAAGAAAAAAGAAATTTAAGACTAACAAATATAAGATGCAACATTTTACTTCAAAATCAATTGCACAGGATTTATGCAGATAATAATTTGATAGTGTTTCATTTGTTAGATATAATTTATCCCAGATTAAGTTTAAAGTAAATGCTTTTTAACTTTTTTACATTTAAGTTTATATGTCAATGAGTCTATGCTTATTAGTCATGCCCCTTTGTATTGTCCATATATCTCCTTTTCATGATGTAATTCAGTATAAATCTTGTATTTCCTTCCAAGGAAAATATTATGACTCCATAATTAATGTCACTTTGAAAAAAATATTTATATTTCCATTTTAAGGCTACTTCTTATCAAACTTTAAATAATCATGGAACATAAAACATTTAACAGACAATAATTTGTAATATATTAGACCTACTATATATATAGTATATATATATATATATACTATATATATAGATACTTTAAGTTAGTTAATAGCAAATAATGTAAACATAAATATACCAATAAACCAAGAACTTTATTTTCATTATTGATATAATTATTCATCAATATACAAATCTCTTATCGCTGCAAATGTTTATATTGCTTTTTTCTTTTTATTCCTTTGGGAATACTGAGAAATAGAGAAAAGAGTTACAAGAATTAGGTAATGAACATCTAGTGGATGTTCCATCTTCATTCAGTCATATATGAAATAAGTTATTTATTCACTATGAACTTTATATCAGGCAATGTAGTAGGTACCAAGAATATGGTTTTAATAAGTGTCACAATCCTTGCCTTCATGGAGTTTATGTTCTAGTAGAAGAGTCTGACATTATTGAATGATTCCTACCACTGTGTGTAAAATTGAGACTGTCATAACTGCTAGAAAAGTGAGGAATATAGGGTTTTGATAACATAGATAATAGGATTTAGTGTTCTAATCAAAGGAGGTCATGGATTGCTTCTCTGAGGAAGTGATTATTGAGCTGACATAAATATGATTAAGAGTTTACTTGAAGTTTTGGGAGGGGTCCAGCAGGCTGTGGGAACATATGCGAAGACCATGCTTCAGGAAGAATTATTGGAGAGAAGAGTGTTCCAGGATTAATATGTTGAAGCAGGCTGGGGACAGTCCCTCTAAAGTTCTATATACCATGGTAAGATCTTAATCTTGTTCCTAAAAGCAATGCGTGTCCATTGAAAATGGTTCAACTGTGGCAGGGGACAGAGTCAAATTTGCTTTTCGGAAATATTACTTCACCTGTAGTAGGGAGATTAGAGAGAAGGAAAAGTAGATTTCAGGTAAACTCCAAAGTGTGCTGTTGCTGGGACCCAGAGAAGCAATGATGAGACCTGGTAATAGTAGAGAAGTAGAGAATTGAATGGATGTTAAAGTTTCCCGTAGTTCAAGTCAACAGTTCTTGGTGACAGAAGAGGAAGCATAAGGCTAGGGGAAGTGACAAAGACACCAGGTTTAATGCCTTATATAGAAGATGTCATCTGTTGAAGACATTAGATCCATTGAAGACATTGGATCAGGACTGGATTAGGGTCGAATATCAGAAGTTTTGGCTTGGCCATGTTAACTTTGAGGTATTTCTGTGACCCCCAATAGAAATATCAAGTATGTAGTTGAATAAATCAATTCAAGCTCTAAAGCTAAGATCTAGATTTAGAAATATAAATCCTTGAATCATGTATGTAGATGGGGACAACGGAAGTGATAGATGTGGATGAAACTGCCTAGGGAGAGAATATAAAGTTAGAAGAGAGTGTAGAACCAAGCCCAGGAGATTGCCAACATGAGCTTTAAAATGACAGAATTAGACTCAGTTTTGACTTCTCTACACGTGCCTCTTCTGTCCCTTCTATTTGAACCTATAGTTGGTGCTGGAGTTAGTAGGTATACATCCAAGAGACTTGAATCTTTGGACTATCCGTGTGCTAGCTGGGCCCCGAGCCTCAGCGGAGTTGCAACACCTACTCTCCAGTTCATTGGACTCACCCAGGACAACTAACAAGGAGGTGAGGATGGACAACCACCATACCAAGGAACCGAGACAGTCTACAACTGCAAGAAAGAGAGTCCTATTCATCAGCTTTATGGGACTAAAGCCCCCTGTCAATTAGAGGTGAACTGGGCATCAACACCCCAGAATCAGGATTGGGGAATAAAATATGGATTAGAGTGGACTTACTGGTTTGTGATGCTAGCAATGCAAGAAATTATATCATTGATGTGGAGACGGTGGCCAGTGGAGGTGCTAAAGGCAAGGAGAGGGAAAAACAAGTGTAACATGGGGGCATTTTGGGGACTTAGAATTGTCCTGAATGACATTGCAATGATAGATGTATATCATTATATATCCTGCCATAACCAACAGAATTGAGTGGGAGAGAATGTAAACTACAATGTAAACTATAGTCCATGCTTAGTACCAATGCTCCAAAATGTGTTCATGAATGTACCACACTAATGAAAGAAGTTGTTAATGTGGGGAAAAGTGGAAGTTGTGGGGAGTGGGGCATATGGGAACCCCTTACATTTTTTTTTTATGTAACATTTTATGTAATCTAAGTATCTTTCAGAAAAAATAAAAAATATATTAAAAAATAAAAATAAAAGCCATTGATTGTACATGTTGAATAGATTGTATGGTATGTGAATATATCTCAATAAAACTGCTTTTTTAAAAAAGAAAAAAAGGGCAGGGGGTCGCTGAGAAGGAGACCAAAGCTATGTCATGAAATCCAAGGGAAAGAGTGTCAAGATGAAATAAGTAGTCATCACTATAAAATGTTGTCAAGAAACCTAATCATATGAAAGCTTAATTATATCCATTTGATTCCCAATATAAAGATTAAGAATTGCTGTTGCCATTGAGTAATAAAGTACTTGACAATACAGTTGCAAGAGTCTTCCCACAGTAACTGGAATGTGTAGAAATAAAGACAGTTCTTTAGAGAAAATTGACTATGAAAAGGGCAGAGAAAAAGGAAACTATTTGGGAGTGAGGGGGTTCATAAAGAGTAGAGGAAAAGACTTTCTGCTTTTGTTTTTAACTTAAAGAAGAGTTGAAGAATCTTTTAAAGGAAAATCTGCAGTTGATAGGATGATGCTGAATACATAAAAGGAAGTTTATCCTGAAAAGAAGGGAATTGGCTTATAAATCTATTGGTCAAGGATTCCCTTAGATAAGAAGGAGAGCAGCTTCTCTATTAAGGGTGACTCAATCTGATATCTTCTGTGTTCTCTGTAAAATAGTAGTGGAGGTCATTTTCTGAGACTTAGGAGAGGGTTGGAAAGAGTAAAGGTTTCATGGAGATAATGGTTTGAAAAGTCGTTATAGAGAATGGACAAGTGAATTGAACAAAAAAAATAATAATAAAATGATGGCTTGTCCCTGATCATTGTTTATGTTTATAAATATTCAGGAAGTTTTAAGGCTATCTTTGTGAATCAGTGGTCCTTGGCTTTTTTCTGATCCAGTACAACATCTCCAAAATAAGTAAAGGCTAACACATACTCATATCAATAACAACGGTCCACTATATCATTGATTCTGAAGGATGATGTGAGCCACCTCCTCAAGAAGGTATATACAAATCTCAAAGACAGGAAAGTGTGTATGTGTATGCAAGTGTATTGTGTGTGTGTGTTTGTGCAGTTTGAAACAGCCCATTATGTGATTCTCTACAGGGGGGCTGAGTGCTGAAAGTGGACCAGAATTTAGAAAGATCTCCATAGAAATATGGAAATAATTGTTATACTTAATAAACTATTTTAGCATATATGAAATAATCAGTTCCCTTTTCCAGAAAAGACTATCTTGGTTGCTAGACTATCTTTCTTTATTCCATTGTAGAAATTCACTTGGTGATAGTTAGAAGCACCCATTATTATAATCAGCAGTGAGTGACCATTCCAATTTATAACCATTTAAATGTAAAACACTTAATTACTTCTTAGCAAAATATTTATGAACATTTTACAAATATTCAAGCAACATGTTGTCAGAAAATTCTTCCTTAGGTAGAATTTTTCTGTCTTTGGTTGAGTCATTAAATCTTTTGGGTCACTAGTGCACCAATTAGTAAATTACTGATCCATAGTACTTTAATGACCTGAAAAAGGAAATGTACCTTCTGAGAGCCTAACTGAATCTTGGAGAGTTATTTATTCACCATTAAGATCAAGATAAATGAATCTACTTACAAGAGTGATACTAAACACAGTTACATTCATTTCACAAATAGATAAAATAGGATTAGAGATAGAATAGCTCAGAAAAAATAGGATTAGAGAGCTAAGTATCCAAGTTAGTTTTGCAATCTGAAAAGACCCAATTCATAATATCTACATACAAAAAAATAAATATATGAGCTTGAAACAATAATTATTTCTCTGCAATTCCTTCTCATATAATGTTATTAAGGTTTAATACTTCTCAGTTAATAATCTAACCTCATGGTACCTATATTAGTATAGCCTTGTTGCAATTTAAATAGTACAATAAAAATAAGCATAATTTCAGACTTTTTTAAGGTAAAAATTGTCCTAAAGCCAGTTACCCTGACTACCTACAATGTGGGTTATTTGGAAAATGGATGATTTCTTGCAATATGAAAAGATGGTTATGAGCACAGGCTTCAGAGTGAGATAAACATAGCTTTAATATTTAGTTTCTATACTTATTAAATGGAAAACAGAAAAATTTCCTTAAACTTTTTGTTTTAGATTCCCCATCTATAAAATGGAAGGAGAAACATGCAATTTTAGCGAATTGTAAGGATTAAATGAGAATATCTATTTAAATATTTAGCTCTGGGCCTGGCAAATCTATATGGGCCTGGCATAAATAAATACTCACAAACACATACACAAACAATACAAGATGCCAACTTTAGCTAAAATATTTTAGAAAGAATTATTAATTGGGATACTAGATTCATCTGGATTAATTTATCCTTCTACTAGCCATGTTACTTTTTTTTTTTCTGTCTCCAAAAGCAATGGAACAAGTGTCTATCCTCTGGAAGGAAGGAAGAAACCAAGGAAGGAAGGAAGGAGGAAGGGAGGGAGAAAGAAAGAGAGATAGAGAAAGAAGGAAGGAAAACCTGAAAATGTTCAACAAACAAATACATTTACTAGTGTCTGTACAGTATTTATCTGGAAGGGGCTTCCCACAGCTTTAATCACAGCCGCTGATCATTATTTTGAACAAGCTGCATCTTTTAGCTATTTAAAAACACATTCTCCTATCATAGAATTCAAATATGAAATCATTTATTCTGTGCTTTCACTGCAGTTCTGTCTTATGTTTTTTAAATAAGTAAAATAGCATGTGCTATAGTTGTGACTGCTATAACTGAGACTCTAAGGATACACACTGAGAAAAAGGATTTTTACTTCAAGAATTATCTGTCTCCTTAATCTTTAGTTGTTAACTAAAATGTTCCTGATGTTTACACAATAAAATCATGGTAGAGAATTCTGGCATGTGACATTATATCTTAATGCTGTGAAAACTCTTAACAAATTCTAATCTGTTTAAATCCCAACAATATGAATTTTGATGCAAAAAATCTAAACGAAGGGAAAATGCCATGTTGAGGTTTTTAAATCACCTATATAATAATTTACATGATAAGAGTATATTGAATATCTTAAGAACATTTTCTCAGAAAGTCTTTAGCATAAGTGTTGTCTTTGCCACTGTGTTATTGATGGCTTTGATAAAATGACCCAAGGTGTTATTTAAGTTTGAAATATTCTTCATTGATTTCACATTCACTGATAATATGAACAAGGTGATTTGTCTGACTCTAGAGAGACAAGATTTGCAGTAAGAAGTGCAAATTTTACACATAGCCTCTTCTGTTAGAAGTCTTTGCAGTGTTTTCAGTTTATATAAAAGACTTAAGATGTTGCCTGAGGCATCTTTCTTTTTTCCTCAAGGCAAGCTGAAGTGCCACAAATCAAATTGTTTTCACACTGTTAATGTATTCCTTCTCTTTCAATTTCTCAGAGAGCCGACATAGGGATTTCTGCTTTAACCATCACCCCAGATCGTGAGAATGTGGTGGACTTTACAACACGTTACATGGACTACTCCGTGGGTGTACTACTACGAAGGGCTGAAAAGACTGTGGATATGTTTGCCTGTCTTGCACCATTTGATCTCTCTCTATGGGCTTGCATTGCTGGCACAGTCCTTCTGGTGGGTCTACTGGTCTACCTCTTGAACTGGCTTAATCCGCCACGATTACAAATGGGATCAATGACTTCTACTACTCTCTATAATTCCATGTGGTTTGTGTATGGATCCTTTGTACAGCAAGGTAAGGAAAAAAAGTACATTTGAGAATAATAAACGGATGTGATATTTCAAATGACATGAATTCATTTTTAAAAGATTTTGTATCTGATTATCAGTAAGGGTTTTAAAGGGTCCTCACAGCAATGTTCAGAAAAAGACATTTCCTGCTCTATCTTAGTGGGTCTCAAACACAGCAGCTTTCCAGCAATAATGGTTCATTATCTTTTGATGTAAGTTCAGTTTTGTCAATAGAGTAAAAAATAAATGTCAGAGGTAAGGTTTACAAAAAAGCTCAAGATCAGATTTTTCTCCCCAAGTTCTGACATTCTGAGACATAGACTTATAGAATGAAACAACTTACTACAAGAGAAAATTCTGTTTAATTATTTGCATACATAAGAGATAGTAAAAAATTTTCTTTGTTCTGAGACATTATTTCATGTATTAAAGTATTCCTTGGTTAATAGAAGATCTGATAAGAAATCATATCTTTTAATCTTTCACTTTAATATATAATCTATACTAATGATTTAACTTAGTATTACATTATATTTTAAAGAATATCTTTGCTCTGTTATTCAATTTCCAATCCACCCCACTTTAAAGTTGCCTGATTAGTGCTTGGTCTCTCTAGACTTATTTACTGTTTCAGGAAAGAATAAAAATTATTGAACTCCTTGCATGAGACTACTGGCATCATAGAAAATGAAATAATAAAATGCTTAAGGGATTGATAGTATCTTGCAAACTTGGCATATGTATTGAATAGAAGAAATATGTGCCTCAGTGGAGGCATGTGACACTTTTGCCATAATACTTATAATTTTCATAGGGCCTTACTATTTATTTTCACTTGCTATTGGAACTTCCATTAAATTTCATTCTTTCTCTTCTCATTTAATTTATCAAAAGTCTTTGTGATCATCGAGCTACAAGTCTTGTGGTCTAGTGGGACACAATTGTTTGTAATTCCAAACAATTACACTAATGTTTGAAAGTGGTGTGATATAGATTAGCACAGGTCTCTATGAGATCTTAGAGGTAGGGAAGCTCAATATATCTTAGCATAGCAAAGAAGGCCTCAAGAATTAGTACTATATAAACAGAGACAGAATTGAGCATGAAACTAACTTGGTGAAGAAGGAGAATAGTGGGGGGAAGGAGACATAAATGGGCAGGGTAGAATTTCAGACCAAGAAATGAGGCAAGGAGAAGAATATAAACCATAAAGAAGAAGGGCGCAGTAAAGATGAGACTGAAAATACATTTGTTATTATGAGGAATTTGAGTTTGATCACCAGGGAAATTATCAACTATTTAAAGGAATTAAATAGGAAAAGTCATATTTAGATTTGTGCTGTAGAAATATTCTGATTATAATGTGGTAAATAGATTGAAATAAGGGCAGTGTGGAAAGTGATACAATTTAAAAGACTATCAAAATAACAGTAAAGAGTTGGTATGCTAAGGTAAGGTTGCAGTGGGAATTAAGAAAAGGGTATTGATGAAATGGAATCATTAAAACTTGATTAATTATATTGTGGTGTGGGGGTTGGTTCTGAGGGAGGAAAAGGAGGGGAAGTATCTCTTCTAGGTTTCTGAATTCAGCTACTGTAATAGCTGAATTCAGAAACCTAGAATATTGAATTGAATATTGCTGTCATTTACTAAAATAAATAAAACAGAAAGAACAAGTAGCATGGAGAAGATGTTAATTTTTGTGCATTTTGAGTGTGTGGTATCTGTGAAATATCCAAGGGAAGACTTCTCATGCATGTTCATGGTATAATATTTGTTGGAAGCATAGAAGAAACATCTGGATTAAATATATATTTAGGATATATTGGCATGTTGGAGATCATTGAAAGAAGCTATGGATATGAATAAGATTATGCAGTATGGTTTTTCTCTTGCCCAGAGAGGAACGAAGACAAAGCTCTGAGGAAAGTAGTGGGGTGGAGAGTTGTCAACAGTAATTGAGGAGTGACAAGAAATATGCAAGTGAAATCAGAACATGTAGTGATATATAAAGACAATATGTAAAGATGAAGGGTTCCATATTTCAAAGGATCAAGTAAAATTTAGGTGTTCATTGAATTTAGAAATTAATACTCATTGATAGTGTTCCAGTGAATATGGTTGCACAACAAATGACTTCAAATCCTAGTGGCAAAAATCAAACATTTATTATGCTCAATTTTGTGAGTCAGGGGTTCAGGTAAGTCACAGTGAGTATGGCCTGTCTTTGTCCCACGATGCCTGGGTCTTCAGCTAGGAGACTCAAAGCCTAGAGATTGGAATAATCTGGAGACTTGTCCACTTGGCTCACATATCTAGTATTTGATGCTGGATGTAGACTTGGGGTCTCCATTTTTTCTCCATGTGGGCCACTCCAGGTAGCCTCTTGACATGGGATAGTTTGTCATTTCTCAAAGCACAGTAGTTGCTTTCTCCATAGAGAGCTTCCCAAGAAGAGAGAGAAGAGTCAATGAAATAGAAGAATTTTTTGGTCCAGGTTGAGGATCACAAATCTGGTATGATAGTTTGAGTTGTTCTTGCAGGGAACATCCTATATGTGCCCCTACCCACCACATGGGTATATGATGAGAATTCAAAGGGCTAAAAATTGTGAAGTTCTTAGATATAGTGTTATAAGTGTCACATGTGTGTTTATTAAATAAATAAAAAATAAAAACAAATTAAACTCAGCTGTGAATGGTTAGGGGCATGCAACAAAAGGACAACAGGGCAAGTCATTATAGATTATTGGCAAGATAATGATTAAATGATAGATCTGTGGGTTACATGGAACACTGACAAAAAGTACTAATAATGAGAATTAAGAGAGAGTAGCAGTGGAGAGCAGTAGAATAATAGTAGGAAAAAATTGAGGTCTTGATGAAGCTAAAGAACAGTAAGAGTGGAAACATCAGAGTGAGAGAGTATGAAGGTTGTATTCATAAAATGCAACACTTGAACTTAAAAAATTTGCAAGTAGAACAGGGGAGGAAAATTACAGGTGTGTGGATGAAAATCCCTGAAGTTGAGGCATGGTGAAGGACTTTAAAGCTGATCAAAGAACTGAGAGGCCCAGGTGTAGATGTGTCATTTGTAATGTTTGGAGGCTTGGATTTGGGAAGGAAAAAATGAGCCATATGCCAAAATTATCAATACAGGAGGAGTAATAGCTAGGATGTTGATAGATATGAACATTGACAAAAAATAGGAGGTGATATCAATAGATGATTAACTTCAGTTTCATCTCACTTCTTCCCATTCCATTCACTTTTTGAGTGCATAGTTTCAACAACTGCCAATACACTGATGACTTCTAAATCTACATCATCCTTCTTTGAACTTCAGAGTTGGATATTTAACTGCTTACTGTACCACTCTCCAGATATACCAGAGGCATCACAAATTCCAATATGCCAACAATTTAAATTAATTTTACACTTTAAACCTTCTTAGTTCTTATATTCTCTACCTCAGCTAGTGCATCACTAACCACAAAGTCACACATGTTAGAAACCCTGAAAATATTTCTAATTTCATCTTTTTCCTCATCCTCTGTATCCAATCATAATTACATCATGCTAGTTTTACCTCCTAAATATTTCTAGAAGTGGGACTCTCTTCTTACCAAGGTTAGGCCTATATGATTTCTTACTAAATTGTAGGAAGTTTATAATTTATGTCATCCTTTTTCAAAAGTTGTTCTTTGTACATTGGAATATATAACATATATACCCAAGTTGTCTATATCATGGAGAGCTGCCCACATAATGCCCATTATTCAAATATTTCCTTGGCTTCCCTATGCCTGCAAAATCTGTATTCTTTAGGGTATGAACATCCACCATCTGGCTTCTGTCCAATGTTCAGTTTCATCTCTTAACAATCCCTAACACATGCATAATTGCCAGCTACTCCAAACTGTTTTTGCCCCTCAAACACAAGACTTTTCTTGAGCATAGTAGATTTTTATGAAATGTATATTGATCAGGTGAATGAAGGGATGTTAAATACTTAATTGAAACATGCGTGGAGTTAACTGCAGTATTGTGTTTGTTAGATTACAATCTAACATGAAAACATCACCAACACTGTCCCCAATACCCTGAAGCTCACTAAATCAAACAGGAAGTTATTTGGAATGTCCCTACTGAGTATATTTTGTAAATAGTTAAAATGAGAAACTCATAAATAAGATCTCCTATTGATTAAAGCTTTTGAGGATGTTGATATGTTTAGGAGTGCCTTTCTGATTTCTGCCTCCAGGTGGCCAAATCTCAATAAATTTTGGAGCATACCCAAGAGAAAAAGGTAAATAAAATTACCTATATGGTCAGCATGCTTTTCTAGTTCTGTAAACATGCAGCAGATATCAAAATTTATAAATATGCTAAGCACATTTCTATCCAACTGAATCCTTAAGTGAGTTGCACAGCTTGTAGGATGATTGTACATGTATACAAATTCATAAAGATAGATAATGCTGTATTGCATATGATTAAATGCTTCATTTTCAAAGTGCTAGTATTCTTATACTTGCTAACAATGAAACAGTGAATTAATTAAAGGATAATGAGAGCATCTTTATGCTCTGATTAAAAATAAGAAAAGGCTCATAATCCCTATGGAAAAAAAAGTCAATCAATGACAGTGTCCATGCAAAGGCAGTGGAACTGGAATTAGTGATAATTTCCAATAAAAACACAATCTTTTAAGAAGAAGTACATTTTTATTGAGCCACTATAGCAGATTGAATATGAGTAAAGAGGCATTTCATGTGTTATCAGATAGATTTCTGAAAAATAGCTCAGGGACAGCTAAAATCTGAAAAATGTTAAATATATGTGCATTGTTTACTAATCCTGTTATTTTTTTAAATCTGTTACTTCAAAGTATTCCAGAAAAAAACAGCTCAGGGAATCCAACTGTGCAAAAGCGGTATGGTCCGTTATAGAGCTAAACTCAGTACATCTGTTTGGCTGGAACATTAGAGCTTGTGAATTAGGTTGTTAAATGCACAAATGAGAAATCAATTTTATATGTGTTTTGTTGTCATTTTATATTTTCCCTCATCTCTGTGTCTGTATACAACAATCAACATACTTAAAAACAAAACCCTGGAGTTTGATATTCTAAGATCCCTTATCTTCAATTTATTGGCAGTGACTCTTCTGATATCATCTGAGGCATGGAAAACCCCTATGACTTTTTCATGTCACACATGTTGTATGAAATTTGTTTGCCCTTCACAGGCAAAGAGCAATCTCAGAGTTACCCTCAGTTTTCTCTACTTCTTTGAAGCATACGTATTAATATTCATGTAAAGCATTTGAAACAACCACCTACATGTTCATCAGCAAGCATCCATTAAATATCAGTTGTGTTCTAGGAACAAGAAGAGTGAAAGGAAATCAAGAAATAACTACTTGAACTGATTTAATAAATATTTTTTGGGTATGCTATGTGCCATGCCTAGCCAAAATGTTTTTGAATACGGTGATAAATAAGGAAGACAGTCTTTGTATGAGTGGGCAACAGCCTCCCAATGGGCCATAGCCAAATTGGGACCAAAATAAACTACTTCTGATGGGAGGAGCAAACAGAATTACTGGAAAGAGGAAAAAAAGGAAAATTCCTTTGGTAGCTTTCAAAAAGATCAAATAGCTCCACAGATGCTACTGATGAATAGATAGGGCCTTTAGGAGTGATAGAAATTCTGAAGATGACATGATGGCTGCTGCCCAGGAGTTAACATGAGAGGCAACCCACTGGCTTTGAGATCCCAGGACAATACTTGGAAGAAAATAAAACATTCTTTCCACTGCCAATGGATTTCAATGTTATGAAGAATCACGAATTTCTCATTTCCACAAAAAGAAGAATCAGACATTCTGCTCTACTGAATTAGGCAACAGAGGAGATTGTTGGTAAGAGAGCAACTCTTTAGAACGTCACATAGGATACTAACTCAAAAAGACATCCATTTTAATATTACAGATATCAAATATATGAATTTTACCAATGATCTATTCACAAAGTCCCAAAGGATTCAAGCTTTGGCATGCAGAAGCCAAAGCTATTACTTTGTAATGTTATCTGATATTTCACATTCAATTTGAATATAACAAAAATGATACTGGATAAGCTCTGTTGTTTACTGACCCTAATGAACACAGGGAAAATGAAAGTAATTCCCAGTGACAGGTTAACTGGGCTATAGAGACAAGGTTCTTTCTACATTCTGTTCTTATATGTATTAAATCAAAGAGGTTCTCTAATATTTATTTAGAATAGAACAACATCTCTGTTGTCATTAATTATGATTGGCATTCCTTAACGAAGGGAGCGCCAAGCACTCTAAATCCTGTCACATCCACTTGTGAATTTCCCCATGTTGATTTAAAACATGACAAGGTGATCATTTTCTTTCTCTTCTTTTTATCTCCAGAATTCTCCACCACTAAAGAAAAAATAAGTTGAACTTCCATTTTTAAAGAGACTGTTCAAGCAATTATTGTATGCACTATGCCCCCAAATTCATTTATTTTAAAGCCAATTTTATATTATTTGAGCCAGAAAAATCCATTCTGTTGCTGGGTTTTTGAGAAGTTTAAAAGCAATCAAAGAACATATGGCACAAGTCAGATTTCTTCCCATAAAACAACCATTGGAATCAACAATTTTCTTGATACCTCTTAAAGTACTTAAAAATAAATTCCATAATTATATGTATTAGTTTAGGATTTAACAAAACACAAAGGAGTGGTTTCCTAAAAAGACATAAAAAATATTGAAGGGCAAATTTAAGATATTCTGAGTCAGTTTTTATTCTTCCCAATGTGCTTTAAGAAAACATATTTTTTAAAATCAAAATTTAAATGATAGAAAAAGCAGGCTTCATAGTTCCTTTAAATAACATTGTCATCTGAATAGTACTCAGTGTTTTTACAGTACCTTATTACAATTCTATTCAGTTTAAGTAATTAGAATAGAAACAGACAGTACCAAAGATGAATTTATTCTAAAGGTGATTTAGGATTGATTTAAGCTAAAGTATTGGGCTCAAGGGACTACAGGTGGTGGTAGAGAACATCAGTTTAGAATATAAATTTGAAAATTCAGTTGCTGTTTGACATGCCCAAACCTGAATCTATTTTCCCTCTACCTATGAATATGTAATTGGAAGTTTAATAAGTGATTGCTTTGTTTCTAAAAGTGTGGGAAACTGACCACAACCTTTGACAACAAAATCAAACATGCTTTGAAAATTAAGACTCTTGGCATGTAACCCAGCTCTTATAGGCAAGGCATTATAAACCACTTGTAAGGCATACAATGTTGGATTTAGGATTCCCACCTCTAATCTACAACTGATGGGAAAAAAAGCCTTTGTGATACTTGTGCTAAATATCCTTGACTGTGGCACAATATTTACTTGCGTTTTTTCAAAATTATAAAATAGAGAGATTCCAATGTGTAATATAAAGCATACATTCACAAATTATTGATCTCATCATATATATCAGTGTCTCATATTTGAAAACTACATATTTTGATGGCAATTTTTCTTTTTTGTGTTGAGATTTAACAAAAGACTAATGCATGACCCATATATCCACACTGTGGACACATAAAATTATTCTCTAATTTGTGGCTGTGACCACAATTTATAAAGTCTTTTTTATATTTACAACTCTGTCTCTTAAACTCTAAATTAACAATCCATTTGGGACTGCTGTACAGTTTGTTCTGTCTGCTTCAGTTGTTTTCTAGCAGTTGATGTTTATATCCATTGTTTAAGCTCTACTTTAGCATGTCCTAGAAGTATTTCTTCTGTCCTTGGTCTTTTAAATTCTTCGTTTTCTTAGAAACATCTGTTTGGGTTTTAAACAAGAGTTATTCACCTAGTGACAAGGGTGACGAGGACAGCATGATGTCTTTCTTCATGAAGCTTACAATATACAAGTGACACAAACTAAAACATGTAGCTAGATCATAGAATCATTAATATCAGGCTGAGGAAAGCACAGGACACTATGGCCATGGAATTTACAGATCGCTGCTATTTGGCACACTACAATTGGGTTAAAAATATCCCAAGTCATGACCTATCAATGAGAGGCACATAAAATATGAGCCAGTATTTTACCTAGAGAGAACAGAGGAAATGAATTGTTCAGTTAACTCACCTGATCTTTGTTTCCTGATCTATAAAATAAAGTGTCAGATGATTTTTTTAAGTTTTCTTTCAGCTATAAAATTGAATAATTCTATAATTAATTAGTTGAATCACTACTTTCATATTTCCTTGAGAGGCAACTCAGTTTTAAATCCTTTCTCACCTTTTACTAGCTATGTGACCTTGGACAAGTCCTTTAACCTCTATATGTCTCAGTTTCCTGGGTAATAATTGTACCTACTTTATCAGGTGTTAGAGGAGATTAAAAGAGTTCATGGAAATAAAACATTTGGAACTGTGTGCATGACAAAATTTGAGTCACTCCACCAGGCAAAGAACCATGACCAGCTCAGGTGATTTCTGAGCTAAAGAGGACATTGACTAGGTGGTGGAAGAAGGTCATTGTGAATACCAGCTATGACCAAGCGACCAGTTGCAGAAGTGAGGACTGTAATGGCTGAGTCTTTCTTCCATGTTTTGTTATAAATATGAATACATATTCATATGTTTTCTTCCCTCACTTATCCCCTTATCACACAACATAATTTGTATCAAGTTTAAGAGTAAACATCACTCAAGGACTTGTATCCTCTTCTAGGGAAAGGATTAGTGCATTTTCAGATGTATGCAGAACAGTTGCTTTATGTTAGGTGAAAGTAGGACTGTTACTACATTTTTTTGGAGATTAAGTATGGTTTAAGGAGACCTGTGTGGATGTCAAGTTAACAAGGGGTGGATTGTGATGATTAAGTTCATGTGTCAATTGGCTAGGTTATGGTGTCTAGTTGTTTAGTGGAGCAAGGTCTGGCCCTGTTGTTACTGTGAGGATATTCCGTAGATGGATTTGCATCTGTGATCAGTTAATAACATGTGTTATCAAAAAAGGAGGTCTCCCTCAGCACTGTAGTCTCCTAACCTAATAAATTGGAGTGCATAAAGCCAGAACTGAGAATTTCAGAAGTTAGACGAAAGAATTCCTACCTCTGCTTCAACCAACCAATATCTCCTGGGTAGTTCAACTTCACTTCCATTGGAGTTTCCAGATTGCGACCTGACCTGCCCTATGAAATTTGGACTTGCCAATCTTCACAGTCTTGCAAGCCAATATAATAAATCTTTTAATAATATCTGGATAATGTTGACCAATATAGCCTTAAACATAGTTACTATTTTGTCATTGTTTTTACCGTCCATGCCAAGAGATCAAACCAAACAAATTGTTTAATGCTTTATATACTTATCATTACCTCACAGAAAATAAGCATTATTTTAATGGAATATGTTGTAATAAGGCATAAGTAAATGTATTTGGAAAATTGGTCTAGCTAATGAAAATCCTTATAGTGAAAACCATATGCTAATCAACTCATGATAAATTTGTGTCATTCAACTAGGTATGAAAAGCTACTAAAATAGCCCATGTCAGCACAACATTAGCCCATATATTTGCAATAGAATTAGCTAACATGGCCAAAGATTATATAAATTAATGAACACAAATGCAATGGAATTACAAGTTTTGCTTCAGGATGCTTCAATTTATATATTAAATCCTTTTTAACTCAAAAAGACTAAGTCAGCCTTTTGGGGACTGATACATATACAAACTGTCTATGTATGTGCTTTGTTTTTAGAATTCTATCTTGGGATCTGTGAGCAAAATACCACAATACTGAGGATAAACACCATATGGAAGGCTGATTTTCTTAAGCTAAGCAATATTCAAAAACTGCCATGGATGGCAGTCTAGAACCACATGAAGTCTTTCTAGAGTATGATGATAATAATTACAATAATGTTTATTTTTAAATTATAGTATACTCATAATGCCATTATTAAATACTAAAATATTTTATGATTTAAAAAATGTTAATAGCTATTTTGTGATTTGATATTAATAAAACTAAAAGCAACCATATCAATTATATATAAATATAACCATGTTAAATAATATGTTAAAATTTTTATTTCATTGAAAGAATGCCTTTATCCTGAAGAGCATTGTTTGCTTTCATTGTTACATAAATGTAGCATTTATAATGGAAATGCCTATGTAATATGATCTAATGCATATGGAAGTTATAACTAATATAGATGAGTCTGCTACCATTATTTTATATTATTGCAGCCCTGGAATATATCACATCAGATATAAGGTTAATTTTAAGATGAAAATATTTTCCCATTAACAAGTAAACTTTGTGACTTTGATCTGAGAAAGTCAAAGTACATGAAAGTATTTTGAGCTCAATTCAAAGCAGAGAATGTGCCATAGTTTTCAAAAGGTTGATTCTGAATTAAAACCATCTTTGACATTATTTAATTAATATTAACAAGCTCAAAATAAATTGAATTTTATTATCAAATTATTGATAAATGAATAAAAGGCTTTTGGATGTGTTTCCCAAAAAATTTTAATGGAGTTTTGCAAGAACGGTTTCCAAGGTCCTCAATCAATAATTATTTGTTCACTGAAATACAGTTTTTCAGAAGTCTATATTTTAAATACAGGTAATCTAATTTTGTTAGATTTTATATGCAAAGACATGAAGAATTGTTGATGGCATCCTATTCTAACTTAGATCCATTTCAATACCATGATGATTTCTTCTTTCTTTCTAAATATAAAAGTAATTTTGCTCTATCAGCAGGGACTGTCTGCAAGCACCACATTTCTGTGCTCTTGTTGTACTATTCAGAGGGTTAAGATCACTTAGTCTTCAGTCTTCTGTCTTACATCACCACCCAAGGAGTGCTATAATCCTCTAGAAGTGTGTTGCCTGGAGTGTGGCACTGCTTAATAAATCACTCCATCTTATTTATCTTTCTCTTGACATATATCTAGCAGCAGGAACCATTATCCTGTGACAATGTTAAGTTTTATTGATATTTTCTCTTAATTAACTACACCATTGGCTACAAATTTTATATTGGGAATAAACTTCCTTTGTGTAATGCTTTTTTGAATGACGTGTTAAGTTTGTTATTCATTTATTGTTATAACAGATTTTGAAAT
Source organism: Cabassous unicinctus (assembly GCA_029593785.1). Lineage (NCBI taxonomy): Eukaryota > Metazoa > Chordata > Mammalia > Cingulata > Chlamyphoridae > Cabassous > Cabassous unicinctus. The sequence goes on from JAQZBX010042751.1 coordinate 21,796, forward strand.
ATGTGAAATGTTTTTCTACTTTTCCCAAAGACCATTTTATTCCTCTAAGAAAACATCAGACAAAATTTATATATACAAAAATCCTAGATTCTTCAAACATTTTAGTGAATATAC
>JAQZBX010042752.1:0-11541 GCA_029593785.1 Cabassous unicinctus
GGGGAGGGGAGGGGAGAGGAGAGAGTGATTGGCTTTATCAATCCAACAAAACAGAGGGAACATAGAATAAGATTTCACTTTACTACAGTGCAGTAAAATAACTAATCCCAACATACAAAATAGCAATTTTCTTCAGGAAGCCTGTTGAGGAGTGTTTGGTGGTGGCCCTTAATCACAATTTGAAAAAGTTTAGGTAAAAGGTATAATGACTAATTGCCATGAGTTCGTGCCTAATGATAACAAAAAGACACATTTATTATGATCTATATGAAATATGTCAGAGAGGAAAGAAAATGGAAAACATCAGAATGAACGGAAATGTACCTAATATTTCTCTTCATTTTGGTTCCATAAGTTTGATTTTTTTCCAACTTATTCCAGACCTTTATTTATTAATTTATTTAAATTTGTTTGAAAGAAACTTTAGATTACATAATTGTTAAATAAAATTTTATGGGATTTTCATATGCCCCACTCCCTTCTCCTCCCACACTTTCCCACATTACCATCATCCTTCATTAGTGTGGTACATTTGATACAATTGAGGAACACATATTGAAACATTGCCACTAGTTTGAGCAGCCTTTTTACTTAAATCTTCATTACTAGATTCCTTCGGAATAGGTATAGGTTTAAAGTTTTCCTATTATAAGTTATCAAGGAAAGGAAGTTGAACTCCTCTGAGAAGCCAACTTCTTATGATTGCCTTTGATCACATCCTCACATCTTGGGATTGTCACAAGGACAGGAATGTTTCTCCCTGATGGCTGGGCTATGATAAGTATTCACACAAAGTTGTTTGCTGATGAAGGGTGTATGTAATTTTCTGAAGGTCATGCATCAGTAGGGGACTTCTGATATTGCTATATGAATATGAGTGCATTGTTGCAGTGCTAACAAGAAGTTTCTTTTGCCTGAAGGGACTATTATTTATATGTTGCAGAGTGTGACCACAAATAGGAAAAGCTCACAAAGTTCAATGTTTTATGTTCAGGTGAAAGGATTTGTTATTTTACACCATTTCTTGACCCCTCTTAATCAAATTGATCCCTTTTTCTAGTTTTAAATATGTTAATTGTTTTTTTTAAAAAGTCAAGCGTCTTGTGGCTTCAATTATTTTCCTGGAGATACCAATGCAAAAGAATTAATTTTCTTATAGAAATTGCTTTAATTACTGTTTTTAAAAGATTGTTTTTTTTTGTTATATAAAACGAGGGCTCAAGCTGGGCTTGTTAAAACGATCATGCCAGGGCTCCTTCCACCCTCCCTTCTTTCCTTCGCACCCTCCTCCCTTCCTTCCCTTCCTCCTCCTCCCTCCCTCCGTCCCTTCCTTCCTTCCTTTTTTCTTCTTTTTTTCTTTCTTTCTTTTGTTCATTCATTCTTTCTTTCTTTCTGTCTGTCTTTCTCTCTTTCTTTCTTTTGCCACATCCCTCTTTTCAATGTCAGCAACATTTATGGAGATCTAGTCCTCAAACTGGTGGCAGAGAACAAAAGGAAGAATTGCATCACCCCTTGGAGAAGTGGGTGAGCTGTGGGATTTGTCAGGAGACCTCAAATACTGAATTCCCACTGCACTACCTGAGGTATTTTAGCAGGGTGAAGCCCAGAGGGGTGGAGCACCAGGTGGAGGAAGCCCACTGCATGACCACATCTATACCATATTCCATTCTGCAAATTATACAGGGCCACCCATTTGTGGGATCAATTTCTGACCAGAGACAGGCAGTTAGGGATAAGAGTACACAGGGAGAAGGGCTCACACAAAATTCCTTATACATTTGCCCTTCTCCTGTGTACAGGGCAGGTCTAAACTCTAAAACATGAGCCAGGAATGGAGGAGTGAGATGTGTGAAGGTGATATTTGTCCATTAAACAGCAAAGAGAGCCTACTTGATACACTACCAAATCTAATGAGCCTTTGCCAGGGGTGGAGAGAATCACAAACAATGTGCCAGTCGACTGGGGGTGGGGGTAGGATGCTGACTGCTAAACAATAGTGTGGGAAGACCCCTCCCCACCCCAAGCTACTGGCTCACACAGTCCCTTAGTGTTCTGACTCACTGTACGACCTAGTAATCAGAGAAATACAACACACAGGAAAACCAAGTTGGTGGTTCCAAGACTGGAATTCTACCTGCCTCTTTCCATGTACATATCCAAGTGAGAAATACAACTCCTTCTTTTCATTCCTGGGTGGTAATTAAGAGCCCAAAATATTCAGGGCCAGCCTCCCAGGTTACTATGATCAGCCTGAACACTTAAGGTTTTGCTTGAAAGAACTCAGAGTGGTGTGGCACCTAAGAAAAAGTGGTACTCATGCTTCCTCATAACAACAAAATCTCTGAAGGCCCACTCTATTATAACATTGCCAAATATATTAAATTGCACATTAAGATAATGAGTGAAACTTTTTGGAGTTACAAAAAGATCTAATTATACAATTGTAAAGGCAGTCACAAGAAAGTACATATCACATACAGTAGAAAAAGTATAATTATTATAAGAGATTTGCCATCGGTTATGTTCCATACCAGAAAAAATTATAAAGATATACTTAAAGTAATGAAATTTAACTCATTCTATACCCACTGAAAATAACTTTCCAAAATTAGAATGAAATTAAGAATTTTTCAGATTATTAACACACAGAAATAATTTTTTTTGCTGGCAGACTTGCATTTTAAAAATTACCCAGGCCAGACAATGAAAAACAAAAGGACACTAAACATAGAAATAACTGACACTGAAAATGAAAATAATGAAGGTAAACATATCAAATATTTGATTTTTCCTAAATTTTAATGGCTTTTAAAATACCTGCCTAAAACAAAACTAGATAGATTAATTGCTGGGTTTAAACCATATGGAAATGTTCGATTTATGGCAAAAATTAAAAAATGGGAAAGATGAATAGAATCTCTACTATGTTACAGTTCTAATGTTATAAGTTATATGGTATATTATTTTACGTAAAGTGTGATAAATTGTATAAGCATAAAATAATTCTTAAGGTAAACAGTAAAAAGAGAAAAGAAAAATTACAAACATAAGGGATTAAGGCAAAGAAATACCCATAGTCACCCACAAATATTATAAGAATGTAGCAAAATGTTATAAAAAAAACTTTGCTTGTTAAATTTGATAATTTAGAGGAAATGTACAATTCCATATGCAATTAACATCTGAAAAAATGGATAATCTCTTTAGTCCTACTTCTTTTAAAGATATTGAATTTTTGCTTAAAAACCTTCCAAATGTCAAAAAAAATTGAAATTCTTTTTAAACTGTAAAACTCTCACCTTTCCTTCAGCCTAGAATGTTGGTGGAGGGCTGTGTGAAGCCACCACAACCCTGCAGAAGTGGGCAACATCTTGGGAGATAGCAGAGCGACTACATAAGAGACATCTTTGTCCCAGAATTACCTCAAGGGAAAAAGTCATGCACCAAGACAAGCAGCTGAAGTCTGCATGTTCAAACACACGGACTATACTTTTTCCTTTGTTAGACAACTCTGTTTCTCAAGTACTTTCTTACAGCAAACAGCCTGTACCTGCCTATTAAAGGTTCCCTCCTCAGTCCAATTACATCACCTGATAAATCTCTTTCCTTTACAGAGTTCTTTCTTTCAAAAACAGGACTAGCATGTATATTTGAGAACATTTAGCAGTTGTCTCCAAAATTACACTGTCTTCTGTTGGCAGCTCTAATGAAGGTTGCCAGCAACATACCCCTTTCAAAAATCCCTGTATTTGTTAACACATTTTAATAAAATAAATTATATATTATAATCAATTCTGATGGATACTATAATTTTGTAAGAAAAATGTCACTTATAAATTTGTGATTATATTAAATTGTAGGTTTGTAAAGAGAAGTGACTTGATAACACTGATGTTTAGCAGTATCACTGCTCTGTACACATTGAGATGTGATGCAAAGGGGATAAGGCAGAAGAGGAAAACATTCCAGAAGTTTGTGGCAATAATATAAGGACTGAGATGGTGTCTTATATAAATTGGTGATTAAGAATGTGAGCTATAAAGTCAGTATGACTAAATACAGATTTGAGTCTGATCATACACATGTAATAAAACCTTTCTGTAGCCCAGTTTCAACAACTGTAAAATTCAGCAATTCAAATAAATTTATTGAGGCACTTTTCAGGGTGCTCAGGTTAAATTATTCACAAAAAAATTACATGTATTGAGGCTTCAATGATGGGAAAACAGAGATTAAACAAAAGGCATAATCAAAATATATACAGTGTTCGCTTTGAATAATTGCTGTAGAAAGTAAATGCAGCATTGATGAGCAATGGGGCAGGTGTGATTTTAAGTAGGGTTGTAAGAGATGATCTTAGGATGAAGAGAATGAGAAAAGACCCACTCAGTTATCTGGGGAAAGGACATTTAGGAAGAAGAAAACTTGGAAATATTCCGGACAGCATCAGAACAAATGTGACTAGTTTTGAAGATGATAAAATAGGGTGAGTAGGTCAGTGTGGCTGCTCCAAAATGAATGTGATGGGCACAATGATAAATGTGATGATTTCATAGAAGTAAGGAGTAGGGGCAAGATCAGGTTGCAAATATAGGCTCTTGGAAAAATTTTGATATTTATTCGTAATTTTACGGCAAGTCTTGTAGGTTTTTCGAAGAGAAGCGACATGATAGAATCGACGTTTTAGCAGTATCACTGCCCCCTGCATTGATATGAGTCTCAAAAGGGATAAGGCAGAAAAGGAAGACAATCTAGAAAGCTGTGGCAATAAGGACACAGCGGATAGTTCTTTTGGCAAGGGTGGAAGCAGTGGAGGGGTGGGGTATTAGTCACAGTCCAAATATATTCTGCACAGAGAATCAATATAGTATGCTGACAGAGTGGATTTCAGGTTTGCAATATAGAGAATAATCCAGGATTTCACATAAGTCTTTGCCTGAACAAGTAGGAGATGGTTTCTCATTACCTGAGATAAAATTTTAGATTTTGCAAATATGTAGCTGGGAGTTATATTGTGAAGGTAATCTATGCTAATTATTTGTCTAAAGCTCTTTGCAATTTGTCTAGCACTAAGTAGGTGCTTAGTAAATAAAATCTATTTTTTACCATTACTATATAGTATCAATCATATACATACAAATACATTGTTCATATTTTGTAATGCTTATTCCAGTCTTATTTATTGTTTTTTAAATAGCTCAAGATTTACAATGCATTGAATTTTGACCTATCACCATGAAAAAAGGATTTTGTCTTACAAATATTTCACACCACCTCTTACATAATTTATGATATGTGCTGACATGAATAGGGAAAGTAGAGGGACCATGTAAATAGTGTTTTCACATTGCCCAAAGATTTATTTAATATCATAAATGGTCTAGAATATATTATAAGAGAACAGAGTAGTCTGAATTTAATTAAAGCAATTCCTGAAATTATTACTGTCTGTAATGTTAGAGAAACTGTTGACCATCATTACCAACAAAAACCAAAAGGATACATTTTCTAAATTATAGAAATGTGTATAAATCAAAGAAGGACCAGCACAGTTCATGAAAAAGTCCGAAAATGTCAAGGGCTTATAAGTGTAAGAAAAGACACAATATATATACAAGAAGAGAGAATAATTTAAAAAGCATAGTATTAACAAATAAATGTTTATCAAAGACAGATAATAGTAAACAAAACAAAGAGAAATTGCAATAAATATAGATTCTAGGCAACATAGAATATAGAGCAAAAATAAATCTTAATACAGTAATTTACATTGATATTACACATAAGTTAAAAATTTTATAGCAATTCAAGATGTAGAGAATAAAATACATTTTAATTATTCAATAAATTAATAAACAGTGATGGGTTTGTGAGAATGCCTTAACAATTTAATTGTATAAAAGATTTTGAACTTTAATATTTCAAAAATCATTTAAGAAAATGAAAAAATATAATTCTACAATTAAAACATAAATACAAATTAAAAGAATACAAATCACTTGAAGGCAAAAAATTATATCTAAGAACAAATACTTAAGTTTAAATAAAAATAATAAATATAAAACATGAAGAAAACACACTTTCTTACATATATATTGAATAGTACTGTAATTAAAACAGCAATTCCAGATTATGTAAAGGCAGTTTTAAAAGGAAAAATTAGTTAATGCTTAAAATGTACAGAGTACTTAATTAGAATAATAGAACTGTTTTGGTATATTTCATATATAGATTAGTCTAGAACACCATGAACAAAACTCTCAAACTGACTGGGATATGTCCATTTTTTAAAATAATTAAAATATTTTCCAGATTTTCTTTAATGTTCTCATAAATTTTTCTAAAACATAATTCTATCACTATATTTTACTTTGTCCTAAGATCACATACTGAAGTACTCTTTTACTTCTTTGAACCTTTTGTTTCTTTATGAATAAGATTAGCCAAAACTATTTATAAAACACCAGCAAAACTCCTCATGAAAAAAAACTTGTAGGAATTCAAAAATTTGTAGGAATGTAAGCATTCTGATAATCATGATTCTACTGAGCATTTTTTACCTCTTTGTTCCTAAGACTAAGCGGATTAAGCATGGGAATCACCATAGTATAAAACACAGAGGCCACTTGATCCTTTCTCAAGGGGTAGGACTTCTTCAGTTTGAAATAACTAAAACTCGTAGTGCCATAATAGATTCAGACTCCCAGAAGGTAGGACACACAAGTAGAGAAGGCTTTGCGCTTTCCTGAAGAGGAATTAATTTTCAGGATAGTAGACAAAATAAATATGTAAGAAACAAAGATTGTGCTAAGAGTCACCATTACATTTATACTACCACAAATCAATACCAGGATTTCAGTGTCACGAGTGTCAGTGCAGGACAGGGTTAAAATCGGAGTTAAGTCACACCGTAAAAGTGATAGATTACATTGGAGTCAAACTGTTCATGAAAAAAAGGTTGACTAATAATTCAGTAAAATTAGTCATGTAGAACCCAGTGATGAGGGCGTGACAGAGTCTCCTGGACATAACAATTGGGTAGTGAAGAGGGTTGATCATAAGCCATTGACAAGAGAAGATACAATTCAGTAACAGAGAAGAGGATTAAAATTTTTTTTAGAAAATCTGAGTGAAGCAGCCTATGAATGAAATAACCTTGATGGAAGTCAGTAAGCTCTCTAAGGTTTTAGGTGTGATGACCATTGAGTAACTGAGGTCCAGGAATTACAGGTGACTGAGGAAAAAGTATATGGGAGTGTGAAGCTGGAGATCCAGGTGAATTATCAGTATCATTCTTGCATTTCCCAGCAAAGTAATAAGGTATATAAGGAGAAATAACATAAAAAGGTAAAGCTTGATCAATTCAGAGTCTGTCAAGCCAATAAGAATGAAGTCAGGCATATTTGTGTTATTCCTACTTTCTATAATAGCAATCAAGGATTGAAAACTGTTGAGAAATCAAACGTGATACTTGGTATAAATGACTTCAAAACTGTTTTTCTTTATAGGAATGATCTGGCATTTTTAAAAAATCAACTTAATTATTTTAGAATTCATAATAAAAAGTAATTTGCAAATATGTCTGAAAAAAATCTTATTTTTCTTGCCAATTATAAATTAGGTTAAAGTAAATATTTGGAAATTATATAACAGAGAATTTTTATATCTATATGTACACATATATTGCATAACTATGAACATGACTTTGTTATTAATATTTCATCTGATTAGTATATCTATCCAGATGAAAACACTATACCATAGGTATTATTCTTGTACACTGTTTTAGATGAGAAAAAGGGCACAAAAAGTTATTTACCTTGAGTACAACTATTAAGTATTGTTGACTCAGTGTTTTTACCAAGATTGATTGTGTCCAGATATCAAGCTCATAACTTATATTTAATTTCAGCAAATTAGAAAAAAAAAAACAATGCCAGGTATCTAATAAACAATGATGGAGTGTTTTAATGCATCTTTTACTGTTCTTTTCTATTCAATATGATCTGTCATTTGTAAAGCTGACAGATCAGATATTAAAACATTATGTGTTTCAATATTAGAGAGCACACACTACTATGAATTTTCAGATATATTTTAAACAGATTATTTAATCAAATTTCTTCCAAAAATTATATTTTTAAAATATAAACATTGCTGGATAACTCTGATTGTATCAATTCTATATTTCAGTTTCTATAACTCCTAGCATTACCTAGGTAAGGTCAAGATGTTATATATACATATATGCATATCCTTTTAAAAATATCACCATCTTTTTTAGATAAACTTAAATGCCCTAACTTTGAGAATAATACTTCCATGAGACAAGTTCTTGAAAAAAAATTGTCAGCCTCTAGTTTTTATCACAACAAAAATATGTATACCACTATGAAGCCAGATATTTCTGAAATGTAGTAATTGTTTCCTTTGAGCTAAATTATGTTTAACTTTTAGTGCATGAGTTGTTGTTGTTGTTGTTTTTGTATTTGTTTTGTTTTGTTGAGGTCAAATAAATCAAAGAAGATCTTTGTTCAGATTCTGGTCAAGTAGAATGTTCCTGAGGAAATTATGCTTCACATGTATACTAGGGAGCAACTGTGAACACGAGCAGAGCAGAGAATCCCTTGTTCACCCTCATAATGTCAAGACCCATCTTATATTGAGGATTGTGGATAATACAATATTTGGTGATCTCTGGAACTAATTTCCTAGGAAGATTGCTTGACAAAATGCCAAGGATGAAAGTTCAAGGACTAGTGCTTCTGTCTCAGGTTTGTAACAGAAATTTGCCTTCCCCTTAGAAGCCACATAATGGTGAGCAGCTTTTTTGGTATTCCTTTGTGATGTTCTAATTTATGACTGGGTAAAAGAGTAGGTATTTCTAGAGAAATGCTTAATTAATCTGTGGCTGAAAGGCCAGATCAGTAACAACCAGGAATGTATTAACATATTTTTCCCAATGAAATAATTTAATATTAAAAAATGTGACATTATCAATTGAACACTGTTTATTATACAAAAATTATTATACAATGAAATTCAAAGAAAAAAATGGAAATCATCCATAAGTGTTATTCTTTAGATATATTTTCTTCCAAATATTTTCCTATATGAATATAAAGCTTCTTTATATTTATGCTTATATATTTATGTAATTTTTCCACAGCTGAATTTTAGTCATTTTCATTTAATATCATTTATTAACTATTATACACCTGAATCAATGTTTAAAAACACACTTGAAAAATCCACAATTTCAAGAATTTTTCATTGACTGGTGCAACATAACTAACTTCTTTTTAATAGTGTGTACCAGTTGTTGAATGGGAAATTTTGGGGATTTACAAGAGAAACCTGTTTCTCCAGTCAGGTTAGGGACTATCATCTAATTCATCAACCCACAGATGTATTGTTTCATTCAGCCACAACAATATTTTTGCAACTTATATTATTATATTAAGTTATTGGCTTTTATTATAGTAAAAGAAATTAGGAGAGGATAAAGTAAAAATCATGGCTGAGATGAGTAAAGTCTCTATAATTTATTAATGGCCCAAAGCTTCTTTCTTCTATATACAACTAGATGAAATCCTTTCTTGTAAACCCTTCATTAATTAACGATAATGAAATCAATTTGCATATAGAATAAGAAGCAGCTGGTACAAGGAACCTGTTTACATGGCAGAATTTCGGGAGACAAGATGATAGTATGGATCAAAGGAATTTGAAAATAATATATTACATATTTGATGAATTTTTGAATGTACAATTATTCAAGTCAACAAAAAAATGATTATGAGAAATGCTTATTTCAGATTAAAAAGCCAGCACCAATATATTTTTCAAGAGGTAACTTTGGGTTTTAGGATGTTCTACCTCAATACCACCTCAGTAGGGTTTGCTCACTTCTTGAAAATCACAGAGTGTTACTTCCAGTATTGAAACCATTTTTTATAGTCATTAATTGTACTTTCAAATAATTTTATAGTCAAAGAATGAATAATTTATAAAACTTTTTTGACTAATTTTGCTGAATCTCTATTGATGGGTTTCCAATATATGATCTCTAATAGTAAGATTATGTTGGCAGAAGATCAGGAGTAAGAAACAAATAGGTGATATGACTTATTTGATCAAAATTTCAACAAAATTAAAATTTTATCCCAGTCAATTATTCAGTGTCATTATTTTATAAAAATTCTATTTATGCTTTCAATTCTCTCAATTTTTTATGTTAATTGAAACTCTGCTAAGGAATTTTGGCTCTACTGTTATTTTATAATGTCACTCACATTTCTGGAATATAAAGTTCTAATTTTCTAATAGTACTACTTTGCACATTTGTATTTATATGCTTATATTTACAGAAATACATTTTTACATCCTTTTACTATTCGTCTATTTCTTATAGATATGATATAGTTATGTATTTACAATAGAAAAAAATACTATGCCTTATATCAAAGTGTTTATGCAACTTAAAATTAAAATAATGATTTATGTGCTATTTTCATTTTGTGTCTTATTGAAGAGAGGCAGCGGTGGTACTTGACTGGGTTCATTCGCTCGGCATGACTGAATTGACAGATGCTGATCTAGGCTAGTAAGGAAAAATGGCTTTATTTGCTGGTGGGAGACTGAAGATATACAATTTCAAATCAGACTCCCCATTAAGGGTTTTTCTCACAGCTTGTATACTGGTTGAAACAAAGAAAGTTAATAATCAAGATGACATTTCTAAGAAGTGTCTGGACAATTAGTTTTTTTGCTTCATCAGTTAATCTTAAAATATACATGGTCCCTGGGTAAGGCAACATTGGGGTGGGCAATAAGGATGGAAGGGTGGTAAAGATGTCAAGGCTCAGATAAGGACAGATGTGAAGATATAGGTAAGGACTCATATGAGTAAAGATAAGAACAAGGAAGTGCATATGTACACATTTTTGGTGGAGCTAAATCTGTTTAATGTTAAATCTCTAGCTCTGCCTGCCTCCTGACATGTGAGCAAGAGTTATGTTGAATTTCTTTAACTTTATAAAGTACAGTACAATGCCTTAGTATTTAAGCTCTGCTGGGTTTTTCTTGTACTACAATATAATGTTAAAAAATTCTGATAATTCTCTCTGGGCTTCTTTTGAGTTAGTATATTATTTACTACTAAATTTTATTTCTCTGATGGATTTTTAAATTTTTTTTCTGTATTTGCTTATTTTTAAAACATTTTTAATTGAAGAATATCGTTCCCATATGAACATACATAAACAATATGTGTATAGCAAAAGTTGTGAACTTACAAAATAAACCTGCATAACATCATACAAGGGTCACATACAACACCCATCCACCAACAACTTCTATTGTTGTGATACACTGGTTACAAACTATCTAAGAGCATCATCAAAATATTATAACTAATTATAGTCCATTGTTACATTTAGTGTATTTTCCCCCAACCCATCCTATTTTTTAACAAATCAATTTTAATTATGTATATTAATAAAGCATACAATTTATCCAAAAGGTACAATCAATGGTATT
>JAQZBX010042752.1:11641-22002 GCA_029593785.1 Cabassous unicinctus
CTGTTAGAAAGACCTTTATCATAAAATTGTTATATAAATAGAAAAATAGATTGAAAGAAATTATAAATTTTAAAAGAGAGTGTATGGCCAGGTTTGATTTAATATAATCAATTATAAGAAATAGTATAGCAACAAACATTTATAAAGGTAAATAATAATAATAACATAATAGAAATTAATTATAACATAATTCTAATTTTTATATTATACCTTTAACTATTGGACATAATAATCTCTAATAATGAAAAAAGTTATTGGTTTAGTTATTTAATGTCCATTTAGGCCATAAATCTTTCTGGATAATTCTGCCTCATAAAATTATGAGCTGGCATATTGTTATCTGCTGTAATTCACTCCAATGGTATGTGAAGAATTCCCAAATAAGAATTTGATTATCCAGAAAGAATTCTGATGGATTTTTAAAATGTACATCATTGCATTATATTGTTAATGTTTTCTCTGGGCATGCAACTTATATCCATAAGTTATTTTATTGTTCTTAATATTATTATGATTGATTCCACACAATGAAGATGGCAGCATAAGACACTCAAGGGTCTGTTCACCCACAGAATCTTTGAAACACTATAATCGAGGGCCAAACTAACTTCCTCAAAACTCCAGAAAACAATTAATTGGTTGCAGTAAAAGGGTGAGTCCTGAATCAAGATATGTAACTTAAAAATGTTAGACGTCACACTTTTGCTTCAGGATGAGCTTCTTTATAGGGCAGCTAAACTCTCAAGGAGAACATCAAGCAACACAGAACAAATTTCAAAAGAGAGTAAAAGGTGTTCTTGGCATTGATTTTTTGTTTTTGTTTTTGTTAGTTCTTGACAGTCAGTGATATATTTGGCATATAAACAGCTGAGTACCATCTTAAGAAAGAGAAAACTCAGGGTCTAAACCCATACATAAAATATTAAAATACTAAAATTTGCATTGTGATAGAAAAGTTTACTAGACAAAGACACAAGAATCATGGCCCATACAAGACAAAACATCAGAAATCACCAAAGAAGAGAGAAAGGATTAGGAAGAATATCCAAATGGCAGAAAACTTCTCTAATTTAATGAAAGACAAACCATACATTCAAGAAGACCAGTAGCAACAAACAGGATAATCTTGAGGAGAACCAAACCTGGACAGTAAAACTGTAGAATGAAATGACAAAGAGAGTCTTCTGAAAGCTGGAAGAGAAAAGGAACATGTTACATATTAAACAGTCTTATAAGATTAAAGGGCTAATTTATCAGCAAAACCATAAGAAGCATGAAGGCAGTGGGGTGACAAAATTAATTGCTGAAAGAAAAGAATTTCAACAGAGAATTTTATATCTGGTAAGAGAGTCTTAAAAATAACGGAGAGATTAAGACATTCCCAGATAAAATAAAAGCTGAGCTGTTCATCACTGGTGGACCTGTACTACAAGCCATACTACAGGGGGTTTTACAGATGGAAAGGAAAGGACAATAGAGAATAGATAAAAGAATCATGAAGGAATAAAGAATTCTGGTAAACGTAACCATATGGGTAATTATAAAACCACATGTAATATTGTATTGCATTTGTTGTATATAACTATTTTTTATTTGAACAGGCTCTAAAAATCACATGCTTAAAAAGTAATGGAAATTCTATGGCTTAGGATATTTAATGTGTAAAGGTGTAATACAAAAAAATTACAACAAAAAATGTAGTGGGATGGTGGGGTATAAGAACAAAGTTAATATCAAGTTAAATGAGATTGTTAAAGATTTTAGAATTTTGATTTATGCCCACGGAAACCAAAAAGAAAATATCTGAAAAAAATACGGAAGGAAATGGGAAATATTACAATACAAAAAAAATTCCAATAGATATGACAATAGATACTAACAGAAAATTTAAGGGACAAAAATGGTATAAAACAAACAAGGTGCAAATAGCAAAAATGGCAGAAGAAAGTGCTTCATTATCAATAACAACTTGAAAGAAAAATTGACTAAATTCTAAATCAAAAAGCAAAAATTGGACAAAGGTTAATATTATGTGCTTTTCACAAGAAACTCAACTTTAATTCAAAGACAGAACTTCGCTGAAATGGAAAGGGTGAATAAAATATTCCTTGCAAGTAGTAACCAAAAGTAAGCTAAAATAGCTATACTAATAGATAAAATAATTGTGAACTTGAAAACTGCTAAAAGGGACAAATCATTACACTATATATGAAGATATATGAAGTCAAGTCAACAAGAAGACATAATATTTATAAATATATATGCACTGAAACAGCAGAAACCCACAGTAATGAAACAAATATTGATATTTTTGAAACAGGAATAGATGGTTCTACGATCTAATAATAGACATTAATGCAGAACATTTAATAATGGCTACAACATTTAGGTCGAAGATTGATAAGAAAATGGAGGACTAGAGTGATACTACAAAAAATCCAGAGCTAAGAGATATATATAGAACACTTCAACCAAAAGGTTGAATATTCATTCTTCTCTAGTGCACATGGTTTATTCTACAAAATATATCACATGCTAGGTCACAAGGCTTAATAAATTTGACAAAATTATAATTATACAAGGAGTATTCTCTGACAACATTGAAATGATGCAAGATATCAATAACAGAGGGATAACTGAAAAATCCAATAATATGTGAAAATTAAAAGTACACTGTTAAACATTCAATGAGTCAAAGAAGAAATCACAAAGTTAATTAGGAAATATCTTGAGATGAATGAACAAAAACAAAAGACATCAAATCTTACAGATGCAGGAAAAGTAGTGGTGAGAAAGAAATTTATACCAGTGAATACTTACAGCAATAAAAGGAGAAAAATCTATGAAAGTCAATCTCACAACTTAAGGTACTAGAAGTAGAAGAATAGTATAAGCCTAAAGAAAGCAGTAGGAAAGAAATAACAAAGATTTTCGTGGACATAAATGTAATAGAGAATAAAACACAAATGCGAAGTTCAATGAAAACAAAGGTTATTACTATGAAAAGATAAATAATATCAACATGACATTAGCTAGACGAACAAGGACAAAAAAAAGAAGACAAAAATAACTACAATCAGAAGTTAAAGGAATGACATTACCATCAACCACACAGAAATAAAATAGAGTATAAGTAGATACTATAATCAATTGTGTCCAAAAAAATAGATAAACTAGATGGAATGAATAAATTCTTAGAAACATATAAACTATCTAAATGGGCTCAAGAAGAAATAGAAGATCTCTACAATAGAGATCAAATCAGTAATCAAAATATCCCAACAAAGAAAATCACAAGCCCAGAGAGACTCACTGGTGAATTGAACCAGCATTCCAAAAACAACAATCCTCCATAAAATTGAATAAGAGGGAACACTTCTGTGGTAGTTTGAGATTATCTAATGAATCCCCCAAAAAAGGAAAGAGTTTGCTTTTAAATTAATCTATCCCTATGGGTGGGATAACATTTGATTGCATTAAATTTGGTTGAGGTGTCTTTGATTTGGTTACTAGATAAGATCACTTTAAGGCTTCTAATTGGACTAAGTCAGTGAGTTGTGACTCAAGTTGAGTCTCCTCTCCATTGCTAAGTCTGATAGAAACAGAAATGCAGAGAGACATGGACAGAAAAATGGGAAGGAAGCTGCCATATTGAATCTTGCCATGGGAGAGGACTAGAGAATCACTTAAACATGAAGCACCCAAGATGCTTACCCATGGAGTATCTCAAGAGGAAATGAGGCCTGCTATATGCCTGATAGCAAACAGCTGAACTCAGAAAGAGGGTGAAGTGACAAAGACCTAAATATGAGGCCTGGAAAAAGACAATCCTTATGCCTGGTTGCCCTCAGCTGAGCTCAAATCTTGGCTGAGATTAACGGCCATCTTGCTTCAGATTGTGGCAGCTGACTTTGGTGAGAAAGCATCTGTGATGGTTCCTCAGTTTGGACTTTTCACAACCTTGGAACTATAAGTTTTGTTCCAAATAAATCCTCCTTATAAAAGCCACCCATTTCTGATACTTTGCACTGGCAATTCTTTGGCATAGAAAAACATTTTCCTAATTTATTCTATTGAGTAGCTTCACACTAATACAAAAGCAAGAAAAAGATACCACAATAATATGAATATTTATAAATGAATATTCACAGAACTAGCAAACAAAATTAAAGAGCATGTTAAAAGAATTATACACCATGATTAAGTGAGATTTATTCCAAGTATTTAATAGTGGCTCAATGTAAGGAAAACAATTAATGTAATGCACCTCATTAATAAAATGAAGCAAAAAAATCATTATAAAATAAAATTAAAACATAATAATCTAAGTTGATTCAGGAAAAAAATATTTGGAAAATCCAGTATTCTTCCTGTAAAAATACTGAAAAGTCTTGGAAAATTAGGAATTTAACTCAAAATGATAAAGGTCATATATGAAAATCCCACAATTAACATCAAATTCAAGGGCAAGGCAAGGATGACCACTGTCGCAAGTATTATTCAACATTGAAATGTGTGTTCTAGCCAGAATAACTGGGCAAGGAAAAAAAAAATAAAAGGCATCCAAATTGGAAAGGAAATAGTAACATTTTCCCTGATTGCAGATGATATGATGCTTTATAGAAATTTCTGAAAAATCACCAACAACACTAAAATCTCATAACTAACTCAGCAAATGAGTGTAGTATAATAATACACAAACACAGTCATATTTCTAACACTAATAATATATTAGGATTCTCAGGAGAAACAGAACTGACAGAAGGTATCTGTAAATAATATGAAATTTTATAAAATTGTCTCACATGACCGTATGGATGCCCAATCCAAATATGCAAGGCAGGCTGCAAGCCAGGGACTCTGATGAAGTTTCCTGATGAGATCCCCACGAGATTCTGGCCTTCTGTAGCACAGATGGGAATTCTATTACCCTGAATGCTGAAATCACTTCTCCTTTTAAGGCCTTCAAATAACTGTATGAGATGTCAGACATTGGTGATGGCAAACCCCTCAGTTGACTGTAGACATAATCAGCCATATATGCAAAAAACTGATATCCATGATATGCCCTTGTATTAAAATTACACTGGTGTTTCCTTGACCAAGCACCTGGACACCATTAACTGGCCAAGTGGACACATCAGCCTAACCAACACAGTCCAAATCTTGTCAACTCGGCAGCCAAACACATCACCTTAGACCATACTTAATCTCTAAATAAAAACAATAACAGACATATTTTTCCTCCTAACAATAACCAACTACCCTGTGTACAACCATAAATGCATGAAATCTGTCCAGAATAGGGTGCAAGTCCTTTGATAATATTCACTCTTAAACTTGGCATCCTTAAATAGATATGAAACTAATACAATTAATGTCATATAATAAGAGGAAAGGATAGGGAAGAAAAAGATATTCATTTTATTTATAGGTACAAACATACAACAAAACAAGGAAGAAATATTCATGACCATTACAGTCCTCATTTCTGTAACTGGTCACATGGACAAAGTTTGTATTTATCTCTATCTTCTTCCACTACTCATTCCCTGTTCCCTGAGCAAAAACTTGGTTCTTTGCCTGGTAGGGTAACCCAAACCTTCATTCCTGAAGATTCTGGGCCATTGTTAGTTCTGCCTGGATGATGGTGTTGAAATTTTCCATTGACTTTAATCACAGGGCATGGTAGTACTAAGAGATGCCCTAGGGGATCTCCTGTATTACAGGAAACACTTCTTTGCTTCCACTGGGTAGGAAAGTCATATTTTCCCTTGATAGGTTCAATCATCCTCATCAATATAGTAATTCCCTTCTTGTCTGTTGATTCAGCAATAAGAGGGTCCCAAAGTGGTCATGTGGCTGTCTTAGCTTCTACTTCAATGTAATTTTTGTTGTGCTTCCTGATGGAATCACACCTTTTAGAATTAATAATTGTAGAACAGCAGAGCTTAAGGTTGCAAGGACAGGAAGCAAACATTTTCTTAGTGGTTCACTAGGGGTCATAGTGAATTGTGCCAATCCCATTCCCCACCCCACACCTCCTTGATTCCTTGAACTCCAAATCCTGGCTATAGGAGAAGCATCACCTTAGAGTGTATGCTAATTTAGAGCATACACAACCTCCTGGAGTACACTGCCCCAGCTCTGTAAGGTATTGCCATGTATTTGGGGTGTTAATGGAGTCTTCAAAAGGCTATTCCATTGTTCTATCAGTCCAGCTCATTCAGGATGATGGGGAACTTAGCAAGACATGAATTCTATGAGAATGTACCCATTCCCATACATCATTTTCTGTGAAGAGGATTCCTTGATCAGAAGTAAAACTGGATGGAATGCCATGTTGTTGGATAAGGCTTTTGGTAAGTACCTGGGAGTAGTTTTGGTAGACTCACTCCATACAGAGAAGGCAAGCCCATATCCAGAGTATGTATATATTCCAGTATATACATATTTGCTGCCCTTGTGGATGTGTAGGGACCACCAAGAGAATATGGGATCCCCTGAAGACTTTACTGGGTATATTGGCTGTGCTACAGCAGGTAGCAGAGCAGCTGCATTTAAAAAATAAAAGAGGAGACCATCAGATAGGGGTGGACATAACATGACCCATGTTAGGAGCCTTGTGGATGGCTACCAAGGCAGAAGAGTTGTGAAAGCCTCTGTGCACAACTTAGAGGAGGAATTAAAACTAGAAAGAGATATGCACCTAGCACAGTAAGAGATGAACGGTTCTTTATCTGATCACCTGAGCTAAGTTGATGATCAATTAGAAACTTTAGGATGCAGACATGCTCACACTAGAGGCTGCAGTTTGCCTTGGGTCCGGGTCCTAAGGCGTGGAACACATGGATTCCATCTCAAATGAGGAAAAGGAGGAGGAGAGGGAGGTGGAAGAAGATGAGACCCCCCCAAGGGTGCTTCCCATGAAAAAGCAGAAGTGGCAGGCATTACAGGACCAATCCCCTGGGTTCTAACCTCAGAGGGAAAATTGCATTTGCTATGAGAGCCTCTACAACTGCTGAATTAGATGATTTAGGACAGAGTACAGGCAAAAATCTAGAAAGTCCCTGCTTAACGGGCTTCCAAGGTTATGGGACACTGGATCAGAAGGAGTTGTACTATCTGTGGTGGAGAAGAGCAATTTAGCCTCTATTACCCCTCATTCTTCTCTGTGCTAGTGTCTTTATACAACCTCAAATGAGGGAAAAAATGCATCAGTGCTAGCATGTTTAGTTGCCAAATGCAAAGCTGCCTGACAAATGACGGAGATATACCCCACACCACCTCCATTAACAATCTATGGAAGAGTTACAAGGTGTTTTGTGGAGGTTAGGGATGAAGAATGCTGTTTATGGTGCCAACTTGATGAGGCCTGATGCTTAAACTTTTATGGCAAGCATGAAAGATACTTTGCTACATACCACTCACAACCATTTTTATGGACCTTGTTTATATATTCTTGATCACCCCCACAACATTTCACAAGCTTTAAATCATATGCAAGAACACATATAACACACTGATAGCTTAGCTATTGGACCCCTATCTGACTGGCTTAATTCCCTTTCCTGGCCATGGTGATGTGTCTTTATAGGTCTACTAGCTTTTTTGTTGGAGGACTTTTATTATTCTATTGTCTGTTATGTTGTTGCTGTGGAATGTGGATGCAATGTGTGTCTTATGGCCAATGCCAATTGCTGTGTGGGGGTGGATTGTGGGAACCCAAGGCCCTGGGCATCCCCTCCTTAAATGAAACACAGCCCAAAGCACGTAGTCCCTGGCATGACCCAGACAGTAGTCAAAACAATGCCTATGGCCAAATGACTTTTCAAAAAAATGGAAAGTTATGCTTAAATAAATATGGAAATCAAAGGGTTCTTAAATTGCAAAATCATATTGAATAAGAAGAACAGAATTTCACACATACTGTAAGGCAGCTGTGATGAATACTACAACAATGAGAGTGTGTTTAAACAGCAAGAATATATTGCCTCATAGTTTCAGGATCTAGAAGTCCCCAATCAAGGCATTGGGAAGGCAATGCTGCCTCCCCCAAATCTAAAGTAATCTGGTAGTGGCGTTTCTACAATTCTTGGGGTCCCTTGGTTTCCATCTCTGCCTTCTGTCACATAGCAATCTCTCCCTTTATGTCTCGTTTTCTGGTTTTCATTGGCCTCTAGCTTCCAGCTTATCCCTGTTACTTTCTTCAACTTCATCCAAATTTCCTCTGCAAGATCTTGTACTATGTACTGAGGCCAATATTTATTCAGTAGGGCTGCAACTGAAATAAGTATAACATTTTATAGAAACCCCATTTCCATGAGTTAATACCCACAGAAATACAGATTAAGTTTAAAAATATGTCTGTCATGGGGGTACACAAGTAAGCCTACTTCACTTCCTGATTTCAAGAGCCAATACACAGCCACAGTAACCAAAACAGTTAAGTAATGGCATGAAAAGAGAAAAATGGAATAAAATAAAGCCATCATGTAGCCAACTGATTTTGTATAAATCTTTTATTTTATTATTTTTTTTAAATATATTTTTATTACAGAAGTTGTGAACCTACAAAACAATCCTGCACATGTGCGGAATTCCTATATAATATCCCTTCACCAACATACCACATCACTGTGTGGAACATTTGTTACAGATTTTGATATACCAATTTGGGTAGGATTGACATCTTAATGAAATTTAGATTTCCAATCCATGAGCATAGAATATTCTTCCAAATATTTAAGTCTTTTTTATTTCTTTAACAATGTATTGCAGTCTTCTGAATATAAATGCTTTACATCCTTGGTAAAGTTTATTCCTAAATATTTGATTATTTTCATCTTTATTTTAAATGGAAGTTTTTTCCTGACTTCCTCCTCAGATTGCACATAACTTGTGTATGGAAACACCACTGAATATTGCATATTGATCTTGTATCCTGACACTCTACTGAAATAGTTTGTTAGCTCAGGCAGCACTGTTGTAAATTTTTTGGAAGACTTTCTAAGTATAGGATGATATAATCTGCAAATAGTGAATGTTTTACCACCTCCTTTCCAATTTGAATTGTTTTATTTCTTTTTCTTGTCTGATTGCTCTAACTAGAACCTCTAGCACCATATTGAACAACAGTGTTGACACTGGGCATACTTATCTTGTTATTGATATCAACAGGAATGCTTTCAGTCTTTCACCATTGAGTACAATTTTAGCTGTGGGTTTTTCATATATGGCCTTTATCATGGTTAGAAAGTTTCCTTCAATTCCTATCTTTTATAGCATTTTTATCAAGAAAGGATGCTGTATTTTGCCAAAGAGTTTTTCTGCTTTAATCAATAGGATGATGTGATTTTTCTTCTTTGATTTATTAATGTAGCCTATTATGGCTGGTTGATTTTATTGTGTTTAACCATCCTTGCATGCCTGGTGTAAAACCTACTTGATTATGATGAGTAATTCTTTTAATGTGTTGTTGGATTCATTTGGCAAGTATTCTCTTGAAGATTTTTGCATCTGTATTCATTAGGGAATTGGGTCTGTAATTTTCTTTTTTCTAATCTCTATCTGGCTTTGGTATTAGGGTAATATTGGCTTTATAGAATGAGTTAGATAGCATTCCTTCTTTTCCAATTTTTTGAAAAAGCTTGAATAAGATTGGCATTCAATCTTATTTGAATGCTTGGTAGTACTTACCTGTGAAACCATCTGGTCCTGGGATTTTCATTTTGTTTCAATCTCTTGATTTGTGAATGGTTTCTTTTTTTTTTTTTTTATTGTTGATAATTTGTATTTGTGCGGTACTTTTTTAAAAAATATTTTAAAACATGCTTAGATTACATAAATGTTATACAAAAATTACAGGGATTCCCATGTTCCCCACCTCCCACACCTCCCACAACATCCCACACCAACATCCTTCATCAGTGTGGGACATCACCCACAATGTATATACACATCCTGGGGCTTTGCCATTAAGCATAGACCGCATTTCACATCATAGATCACCCTCTCTCCCACACAGTTCTGCATGGTATATGCTGATGTATAATGGCCTACATCTGTTGCCACAATGCCACTCGTGACAACCCCCAAGTCCCGAAAAAGCCCCTGTATTTCGACTGCCTCTCCCCTCCCTGCCCTGAAAATGTCCAGTGGTCACTGTCTCCACCTCACTGTTACAATTTCTTCCATTGCTTGAATCACAATATATGACAGAACACCACCAAGTCCATTCTAGTCCATAGCTCTTCCCCCAATCCTGGGGGTTTTGGGATGGTGATGTCCACTCCACCTCCAAGTGAGAGAAGGTTTATATTCCATGGATACGGTGGATGGGATTATCCTGCCTGCAGCTG
>JAQZBX010042753.1:0-21889 GCA_029593785.1 Cabassous unicinctus
TTAGAATTTCATTTCATAGGTGTTTTTTTTTTTTTACTGTTGAAGGACTACTTCCTCAAAAGAAGGCAATAAAATAATGCAAATGTATAATACTTATAGGATAGGAGCATGCTAAAGGAAAAGGAAGAAATTTTATCAAATATTTAGCTGATAGTGGAACAGAGTATACTTCATATTTTTTAAAAAATCAAAATCCTTTCTCAAAACCTTTGGTACTCATTTCATATTTTTGTGCCTGTGATGCAGTGAAAAAATGTAATTTTAGAAATGGGTTATTATTTCAAATTTGGTGTGGACTAATGTACCAAAATTAGGTGCTATTGGTTGTGTAGCATTTTTATTTGCAAATAGTTTATTTGGGGAAATAGTGCAATTGTGTTAAAATGGATATTTGAAAAAGTTCATAATTTGAATAAGTTCATGTTGGCATTGATTTAATAAACATTTATTATGTCTACTTTATGTCAAGAAATGTAATAGAATAAATGTACTGAGTATAGAAAAAAAAAGAAGTGCTGTTACATGCGACAACATGGATGAAACTTGAAGACATGTTAAGTAAAATGAAGCAGACCAAAGCAAAAATATCACATGATTTCTCTTATATGAAATACTTAGAATAAGTAAATTCATAGAGACAGAAAGAAGAATAGTGGTTATCAGGGGGCTGGCGGGGGGAGGAAGGATGGGTTATTGTTAAATGAGTATGAGTTTTGGTTTAAGATGATGAAAATAGTCTGGAAATAGAGAATGGTGAAAGTTACACAGTGTTGTTCAACATACTTAATGTCAAAGAATTGTCCACTTTAAGTGGTTAAAATTATTTTTATGTTATGTATACTTTACCACAATTAAAAATAAATGTCTAAAACATCTGAATATAAATGTAAGGTGGTTTTAATTTTATATTGCACCCAAGAGTGCAGAAGGAGCTACAAGCATTTATCTGTTACTATCATCTCAGGTTCCTGATTTCCAAAAGCATCACACTGTCCAACAACCAAATGGCTAGATAAACTCCAGATCCTGAGGGAAAAACAAAACAAAACAAAGAAGATATAGGTCCTACGCAACTGGGAGGTCAAATACAAATTAGAACAAAGAGCGCCGACACAAAATGATGAAAATCCTAACGTGATACTTCATTTTGGTGTATAGTTTTATATAATAGTAGGTATTGATACAATTGAAAGTTAGATTTGCCAAAGAAAGGTCTAGGGCAAAAGAGATTTCAACATGTTTATAAAATCAAAAAAACCTACACGCACAGAGGCAAGGCAGGTTTGGCTGGGAAGCCTTCTAGGAGAAGCCTTCACATTCCTTTATTCTTTTCTAAACAGTAATTGCTCAATTAAAATTTTAAAGGCAAATAGTCCTTACTTTTCCTTTAGATAATTAATATTAGAGACGTTTTAGACTAACAATGTTAAAAAAAAAAAAAAAAGCACTAAAACAAAGATGCCCCTAAAGAACCTGCTTCCACAGTGTGGTGCCAATACCATAGTTTGGAAATTTGGATATAAATTAGACATTTAAACCATTTCTTGTGGACACAAAAAAATAAAAACAAGGAAATAACTGTAAACTTCTGACATTCCATATATGTTCTATCAATATATATTTCCTTAGACAAAATCTCTTTCTTTCTTCCTCCTTCTCTGAACTCTCCTTCTCTCTCTCCCTCCCTTTCCTTCCCCTTCTACTTCTCTGTCTCCCTCTCTCCCCCTCCCTTCCACCGCCCCACACTCTTCCCTTTTCACGTAGAACACCTAGAAAGCTCCTACTCATCTTTCAGGCTTCAGTTTAAACTTTACATCCTCCAGAAGACATCTCCAAACCCCCAAACCCTCATGCCCCACCATGAGCTGCCAAGCTGCTCTGGGCTAATGCCCAATGTAGCATGTGTGCTCCACTTAGATGTACACATAAGGTGCTAACTTGCCCCACCGGACCTTCACTTGACTACACATGCAGTCCTCCAATTCCTAGCACATAGGAAAAGATCAATAATTGTATGTTTATGGCATGAGTGAATTGGTCAATGGCCCTCAAAGTGTTATTTCCCCACACCAGCAGTAACTGCATCACCCAGAAGCAAGTTAAAAACGTATATTCTCAGGCCTCAACCCAGACCTACTGAATCAGAATCCCTGAGGTGAGGCCTAGCAATCTCTGTTTTAATCAAGATCTCTAGGTGATTCTGAAGGAAGCTAAAGTTTGAGAACCACTGGAATACATACTCTTAAAAAACAAACAAAAAAATGACTTGTTATGCATTATTTAGGATTACCAAGACAGAATGGTCTTCTCAGACATAGTAATTATAGCTAAACAGATACTGTACTATTCTCCCCAGAAACTCACACCCTCTGATAAGGCTTTTCTACTTCCATTGTCAAGTTATTCATTTATTTTTATCCTTTGAGGTCACAGTAGCATAGAAAACAGTATCTTAGTAATGAATTTTTCTACCTATATGGTTGAAAACAATGAAAACTTGGTCTTTTTATCTATTATTTGCATGCATATGGAGATTACTGGATCAACACTGTGAAAAAAAGATTAAAAAATAACAGCCCTCTTAATTTGTTCCATTGTCAAAATTTTAATCAAATTGTAAAAATATGCTTGAAGTTTAAAAGCCTTCAAGTGGAGAAGAATTTAGGCTGTGCAGGTTAGATTTTAGGGAATACCCATTTTGATCATTTTGCCATCCATAGGAAATATTTTGTGTATTTCCACATCCTGTAATGCGTGAAGAACGATACATTACAGAAAGTACACTTGCAGCACACTGTTTTAGATTTAACCTTGGAGCAATGTAAACACAAACTACTTATATTATCTCTGAAACACCTCCTTAGATTTGGGCCTGATCAAGAGAATAAAGTGACTATTCACTAACAATGGTCCCCAAACTAAAGAGGTATCAAGCAATCAGAAAATATTCATACCCAAATCTCAAAGAAAAAGTCACATGCAATCTTAGTATTTTAAACAATGTGGCTGCATCGGAACTTTTTTTTTTTCTCCTTGCTTACCTTTTTTAGCTTACTTTACTAGGATGTTTGAAAAGTCTAAGAAAGAAAAATGATTCACAAAGCTCATTTCTGTTTTTATAAGCAATCTCTGCAGACTCAGACACCACCATATATTTTCCACCTGAGTTGGAAAGGAACCATCATTAGGAATTTTATTACAAATGGGCACTTACTTATGCACTACTTTCAGGGAGGAAAAAAAATAGGACAGGTGGTCGTACAAAAATCTGAAATTCCCATGGCTTCCTGTCTTTTATAGCAGAAGCATTTGACACTTCTGCTGTCAAATGTAGAAAATCTAATTCATCTTGAATTTGAGAGGGGAACAGAAAACCAAAATATACCTTGCATTATTTTTTCTTTTCCATTCTTTTTCCTGTTCAGTGAGTTTGATCCTATTTTTATTTACATAAAGGCTGGGCATGGGAATACCAGAAGATTGATCATGACAAAATCATAGTCACTTCTGAGTTATTAGTATATAGATTTGAAAAAAAAATCCTGTAAAGGTGACTTCTAAGTGTGCTGTTATCAGAATCGTTACTTGCAAGGGTTTACAAATGGAGAAGTTTATCACTTATTATTTAAAACATGAAACTATTTTCATGTTACATCAATATGCATGTCTAGAAGCTTGTTTAAGGAAACTATTCACCATGCAAAGTTTTAAATGCACAGTATCAAAGAATAATTTTTGACATTTTGATTCATACATGCTTATAAAGCTCCAAGACAACATGGTTTAATTATAAAACATATTTCTACTGCCTTAGTCATGCCAATTAAATTTGATTGGATACTTTCTTTATTCAACAAGCCCCTTTCATGTCATTTTAATTTACTGTCAAAGCAGCCTGAATATTGGAAACTAAATTATTTACTACAGCCCATAAGCCAATAATGTTCCATTTGTCTCGTACAGAGGGAGACTAGACTAACAAGATTATTAAGGACATTACTTGTAATAGCGAATGTCCTTCACTTTATTTGAGCTTCATGCCGTGCTTTCAGAGATCATACTTCAAAAGAACTCCATTTCATTCTGTCACAGAACCTCTGATATAAATTATTCTCTACTCCCTTTGTAATATTCTGATCATAGAGAAAGTGGGCCCAATATTGTTGGGTTGAAATGGAAGTATACTCTCTTCTAAGATAGCTACACAGTTTATTTGTGTTAAACACCTTTGATGCACTCCCTTGTGCCACTGCTGCATAACAGGGAGAAATTTGTTGAATTTACATCGCAGTGATGATATTTCACACACTAAATTAACAAAAGCATTTTGTTTTCACTGTCCAGAAAGCAAACAGTGAGTCTAAGACTCTAAGATGTATAAGTAAAACGACAGTCATGGTTTTCAGAAAATCATGAAGTTCAACAGAAATTTCATACAGAGTTGCTTTATTGTGAAATCCTAGAAAACGGATTAAAATGTCTCAACTAGAAGCACTATTAAAGCAGAGAAAATAAATAGAGCTATGGCAAACTCTAATATGCCCATAGTCCAAGGGAATTCTGCTGAGGTTAGTCTCATGCACAGACTTATTTAACATCTTCATTAGTGGTCTGGAGAGGGAAGAAACACATCAATTATATTCACAAATGGCAATTAATTGGGCAGTGTTGTAATTATTAGTATAAAAATGAAAGAGAACACAAAAGGGCTGCAGAGGCCAAATCCGCAGAAAAAAAGTTCTAAAAAGGCAACTGATCAGTAAATTAAAGCTATACCAAAGCATACATATTAAGTCCCAAAGAGGTACTTGGAAATAACATTTTAAAAGATCACAAAATGATTTCAGACTAGGAACCAGCTGGAAGACAGCTCAAAATCATGGCAAAAAAAGGGGGGGAGGGTAGTGATGTGGATTCTTAAGAGAGGAAAAAAACAGAGCCATCAATTCACAGAGAAGCCATGGGGTAAAAATGAATGTTGCCTTGACTTCTACCACAGTGAATCAGAGATTATTAAAGAAGAGTATTAACCAGAGAAAAATGCAAAATAATATATGTTACAATAAATATGTGCTTATTCTAGTTCAATGATGAATGGGAAGTTCATGGACAAGGGTATTAAAAAAACAAAACAAAAAAGCTTCATTTTATACAATGAAATTAAAATTGGACAACGATTCTTTTTCTATACCTCACAGTGTTCCAAAAAGTACTTAAGAAGGTTTAGAGGAGATTATAAAACATAAAATTAGAACTGGGTAAGAAAGAAAAAGAAAAAAGAAAAACAAGTGTAGGGACACAGAAGGCAGAAACCAGGCTAATAAAATATTTATTTTAGTTTGGAATTAGATAAATGCAGGGGTTCTAAGTTATAGCATTCATAAATGAGTGATCAGAGTAAATAACAAAAGCTTTATAACTGGACCAATGTAATCCCGAAATGATATATTTTAGATATCCTGTATATCACAAAAGATTATCAAAATCATTCTCTCTCTTACACGCATGTTTCTCTGCAAGGTAAAACAATGCCACCAAAATAATAGAAAGAATTATATTGTGCAATTGATGTAAAGCACATTTTCTCCAGGAATATGAAATAAGCTATTTAGTAGTGCTTCAACCATTAAGCAATCAACCATCTTTTGATAAAGGAAAATATAGTGAGTCCACAGTCACATTTGAAGTGTTCTATATGCTATGATTAAAAGCAATGCATTCTCTCATAAGTTTTTCTTCAGTTACTGCACTGTTTAACTCAATTATGAAAAGGAAATCTATTTCTAATTTTGTTGAAGTAAGTGCTTGTGAAGGGAGCAAATTGTACTTTCTAGGCGATAGGTCTCAATTTTGATGCTGGAGAGCACAAGGTGACACTCCTGTACTGGGCTCAGATTTACACAATAATGGGCAAATATTTCAAGGCAAATGCAGCTATAATGTTTATGTTAAAAACAATAGGTTATGACAGCAGTCAGATGTTCTATATCCCTCAAGTGTTGAAAATAAATTGTTTCTTTTTGCACACAAGAGATGGAGATTACCAAGGTGAAACATGACAGAAAATTTGTAGAAAATATCTTGTCTGAGCAATCCTTGCTTCCTGGTTCTAGCTGATAAAAACCGTACTCCACAGGACACTGTGTGTTGTGTTAATGAGTCAAATGACAATGACTCTTGAACAAAGATCCTAGAAATTTTGGTTTATTATTATCTGTGATCTACTATAATTCTACTCACAAACAAATTGGCAAAGTCTTGAGTTCCAACATCACCCACAGCCCAGTTTTTATTTTCTTTGAAGATCATGGTAAGTCTGGCACACATTAGATTCTCAGTAATTGTCTGTTAAATATATGAATAAATTGGTTCCCTTTAAGCTCAC
This sequence comes from Cabassous unicinctus, assembly GCA_029593785.1. Classification (NCBI taxonomy): domain Eukaryota; kingdom Metazoa; phylum Chordata; class Mammalia; order Cingulata; family Chlamyphoridae; genus Cabassous; species Cabassous unicinctus. The sequence goes on from JAQZBX010042753.1 coordinate 6,386, forward strand.
ACCTCCCTCCCATTGGGCCACCCTCTCCCTCCCCTGATGCTTCCCCTTGTCACTGAACTAAAAGAAAAACATTATTTCTCAGGATCAACACACTGAGCAGCCCTCCCATCTTCTCTCCCACCAAGCCTCACGAATAACAAATGGGAGATAATAAATGTGAAAACAAATATATGGCACTGGAAAAAAATACAAAATTTCTGATATAATTTTAGTTCATCCTAAGCTCTTTGAATCCTTGATCACAGACTTGTTTTCATGACTGACATAACCTCACACTTGAAGGACATCTGATGAGCAGCAGTGATTTGTTACACCTCTCCGGCCCTTGTATAACTTGGAGAAGTTGAGACTTTACACCAATTTGTGTATGTATTAGTTACAGCTGACTAAATTACCAGACATTACACATGAAGCAAGACTTTCCATATTCATTTTATATGCCATTCTGTGATTTATTCCTCCATTATTAGACCATTTGCCTTAGTAAAAGAACTAATTACTAAATTCACTAACACAAATGGGAAGAACTAACTCATCACATTGCCCCACTAGGTAAAAGTTACAAGAAGAATTTCATTACAGCCTTGATTCAATTATACTTGGGTCTCATTTCAATAATATATGTCTACAGACAGTATCATCTTTTGTCATTTTAATTTCTTAAGACTTTTGAAATAACATGCAGCAGAAAATTAAATAAAACTGATTACATTTTAGGTCATTCAAACTATTTGAATCTTTTCAATGCATATTCGATTTTCCTCTTTATCAACAATGATTCATAACTCCTTATCTGTGGTCTATTTAGTCTGAAACTTCAACTTAACCACTAATAGTTTATTCAGAAGAGTTTATGTTTTATAACATTTTTCTGCTGGACAGCATAAGGGATGGAAATGGAAATGGAAACCACCAACTAATTGTAAGGCAGAAGAAATGTTTTTGATAAAAATGATCATATTTTTAAACTCATTAAGTCATTTTCCATTTATATGCATATTGACATAATTCATTATCCCCATACTCCCTATTTGAATATTATCAATAATGTCTCTAACATTTATAATCCTAGAATTGTCTGGGGTCTACAGGTAATATACCCACAATCTCAATAATTTCTTTTGATTTAATGTCACATATTTCTTAGTTCCAAATTGAACATGAACAAAGCTATGCCTTACAGACTTCTAATTTATCAATCACTTGTCTTTCTAAAACATGATACTTCATTTTTATGAGCTGATCGATGTTTTATTTTTATTTTTTTGATATTTCATTTTGAAGAATGTGCTATGAATTCATAAGATTAGATTCCTTATGAAAGGGTAGAAAATTACACTACGTTCTGCTTGTGAAAATGTACATGAGAAAGGCAAACATATATACAAGTATATTGTAAAGATATGCATTTTAATGTTGTAATTATCGCCTATGCAAAAATGCATAGTGTATATATATATATATATATATATATACTGCATCAAATATTGTAATGTACTGATATTCTTTATGTAAATATCTATGCATAAAGTTCTATAAATAAAATTGTATGATAGAGTGAATAACATACCAACAGAAAATATATGTATATGCAAATCTATAGATATATATGTATACATGTATATTTTCCTGATTGAACTTTATCCACTACCCTCCATTTTGACTGAAACAGTGAAATAACTAGCATGTTGCCTCTCTGAAGCCGAAAGCAATTTCCTTTTCTAATTTTAGTTATGCAAAGCCTATGGGCATCATCAGCATTTAGTAATTAGTTTTATAATTACTGCTGTTTTGCTCACTGTCATTCAATTTTTCTTACAACATGGTCTGGGATTGAAACATCCCACATCCACAGCTGTGTAAATTGCTATCCATTTATAAGGCAAAAAAAGTAACATTCCACATACATCATTATTCAGTCAAGAATGTGTTGCTGGTACTTAGGTGATGCCTTGAGTGCATAAGATGCCCACTAAAATGGGAAAGGGGGGGGAAAAAGCATTCCAAATTCCAGGAAATGCTGTCTAACAATGTAGAGAGAGAGCAGGACAGCTGCCAGGATAGTATGATTATATCAATGAGCAAGAAGAAATGTCAGAAATCTACTGATCATTATGTCAAGACAAGCATTTAAAATGTTAAAGACTAGCACTGCCTTTCTATAGGAAGGATGAAATGAACACCTGCATATGTATCCATAGTTGTTCTGCAGCGTAAAAGGCAACTGAAACTAAGGGAGGGATCCAACGTAAAATGTTAACTTTTTCCTGTAACACATTTAAAACAGTAAAAAATCCAGCTCACTACTTGGATACTTCAGTTTAATTTCAGTAATGCATTTCAAAATAAAAACACTGCTTTATCTCTCATAAAGACTTAAAATGTTAAAAAAAACTAAGACCAGCATAATGCTGTTGTGATACCTATGAACTTAAATAGCCTCTCTAAGAAATTCAGAACATTCTTTGAATATAATTGTTGTAGCCACATTCTCTTAAGATTTGTGGGAAATCAAGACAAAAATGATTTTTGGTCCCATTTCACAGACTAAAGAGCCTAGAGACCTGGGGACGCGCATCAACCACGATCCTAGGAGTTGACTGCAAAGTCAGTCATAAATCTTAGGACATCTCTGTTTTGGGAAAATGCAATAATATGGCCCAGAATTAAAGACCTAAGTGATCTTGAGCAAGCCATTCAGTCTCTTTGTACTTCAGTTTCCTCATCTGGAAAACTGTAGACTACTGTCTTTCTTCATAGGATTACTGAGTGACTGAAATACGGTAACAATTATGAAGGTGCTTTGAAAAGGTGGCAAGCACTTTCTACTATGGTTCCAGAATGTACTCTGTAAGACCTCTGTAGCAGTTTGGAAGTTTGATGTAATTATGAATTCCAAAAATAGATATTGGATCATGCTTGTAAACTGGTCTGCTAATCTGGGCATGATTAAGTTATGATTAGGGCGTTAACGGGGCCACATCAGTAGGGCGTTGAGCCCCACCCCTTGGTGGGTGGGGGAATCAAATATAAAAGGCAAGGCAAAGGACAGAGGGAACAGTTCTGATGTTGGAATTTTGATGCTGGAGCCTGGGAGGTGAGCAGACAGAGGAGCGTGGTCATGGGGGTGGAGGAAGGGCCCCAGGATAGAGACGAGCCATTCACCTGACAGTTCACAGCTGTCCTCGTGGAGAGAGGCAGAGCCTAGAGACCCTCATAGTCTACAGTTGACCTTGTTGAGGAAACAGAGGAGCTAAGCCCAGAGAGAAGTGCAGCCCTGGGAAGAGAGGAACCCAAGAGGCCTGAACCCTGGCAGACGTCCGCAGCTGCCTTGCTCCAGCACGTGGCGGGAGACTTTGGTGAGGGAAGAAGCTTGTGCTTTGTGGCCCGGTAGCTGGGGGCTTCTGTCCCAAGTGAATGCCCTTTATGGGGACCAACTGATTTCTGGTATTTTGCATCAGCACCCCTTTGGCTGACTAATACAACCTCTGACGACAGAAAAGGGCATTAGCTATAGTTGTTCTTTAGTTTAATAAGCAACTCACTGTACCCACTAAAGGACTCACTCACAAATGCTTTACATTGGAAAATCTTATTCCTATAAATAAATTATAAATGTTTCAAGACCAGAAATGCATCTTCCATTTCTTTTCTATCTCCAAGCACTGGTCATACATGGCAGGTGGTTAATAGATACATTTTATTTACTCTAAATGAATAAATAAATCGACTATGAGGTAAAATAAACAGAAACTGCTAATAACTGAAAGACTTTTAACTTGAGAGTTGTTGCATAAGTAACAAACAGAAGGAGCAAGCCAAGAGCTTGAGGTGAAACAAAATGAGAACCAGATGGCCAGGTGGAAGACTTTAGCTTCATGCCACCCCTTCTGAGCAAATAACAAGCATGTAAAATTCCTTTCTTTGATTCTTTTCCAATGGAGACAGGGCGATGAAATCCAGAAAGGACAGAAGGCAAAGCTGAACCATCCCTATATTCTTTCTCATGTTAAACCCTGGGGCTGGGGATACAGAACCACTGATTAAGATTACTAAACGATAAATCAAATAGATGCTAAGTATATCTAAGAATTATACTGACATTATCATATTATTCATTATATTATTCTCTATTTTGTATTTAAGACATATTTAAGGCCAAAAGATTCATTTGGTCCAGGGTTTCAGAGAGTGTCAAGAAATCCACATTTAAGAGTTCTTTCTTCCTCGTGAACTGAATGACAGTGGATATGACAGACCAAATATTTCAATTTAAATATTCAAATATTTCAATTCAAAACTATGTCTGTATTTGGGCATATACCACCTCCTTAGAGATTCTCTGGTGTCTTTTTTCCCATTTTTTAACTGTCTCTCAAATAAAAGTTATAAAAGAACTTTGAAGGGTTCTTCAAGGAAGGAATAAGGTAAAGTTTTTACTGTGTCTACAGTGATTACAATCCACATTGTGCAACCTACTAGCTGTAGATTTTTAGGTGAATAAAAAAAGAAAAGCCCTAACTTGGACAAAAGCTGGAGATCAACCATTATTTCAGCAAACAAAAAGGCAACAAATTCCCACCATTCATTTATACTACTGCTTAATTAATGCATGCAGGTAAAAGGAGGCCAAACAAAGGACAAACACAAAAGAATAAAAAGGTTTTCCTTTAACACAGTTACATGGAAATTAATGAAGTTTAAAAGCAGCCATAGCAGGAAAGAGGGGTGAGGGTTTGGGGATCCATTAATCAAATATAATTATTTTAAACTTAAAGGTGGACAATAGCAAATTTATTTTTAAAACCCAATTTTCATACCAAAGCATAAGTCTTTATTTACACATTGTCTTGACTAGGTAATTGATCTTCAATATGTGGTTTATCCAGTTTGTAGCTTAAGGTATAAGTTTTGGTTATTTTCCAAATTTTCCTTTACCATTAAAGATATAACTATAATGCCTCTCTATTCAAGTCATTAGAGAGCCTTATAAGCAAAGCCTCTATTTAAGCTAAACGTTTAACACAAAGTGAGTTAGTGTCAAGAACCAAATATGGGAGCCTGGTAACTGTGAAACAAGCTTCAAATCTACTGGAACTTAATATGCATGGTTATAAAGTTCCAAACTGAAGGCAATAATTTTCTCAACAGGCAAAGTTAAAATCTGTAAACTTTTTTTTTCTTTTTAGCAAAGGAGAGAATCTACACAAAGCATGGCATCCATGTAAAATGTGCTCTGGTCTGGCCACCACTGGGCTGTAGTTTTCTCACCCACCAACTCTCTCCAATTCTAGCTCCTCAGAACTACCAGCGCTGCCGAAGAGAATTGAGTGAGTGGCTAGATTCCCCTATACTAATCATTAAAACTCCTGAGGGAAAAGTCATTTAAGAAAATGCATCTACAAGAAATGCACCTCTAACAAACGATAAAGGTAACCACACAGCTCTTTATTCCTCAACCCTTTGCACAATAATTTTGAATAAACAATTAAACTACCATTTGTACCCACAAATCCATTAAGTCTGCTTCTTGCTTTCCCATTTGTTGTCTGCAGGCTGATTTAGGCAAGAGTGCTAAAAAGATCCCAGAGGAAATATTTAGAAATTCTTGTGTTCTTATCCACATTCACCTGAAAAATTCAGTTACTTATGAAAAGAAAGCCTAGTAAAAGTCATCATCAATTTTTAAAGAGAATGGCACCAGAAAAAGTTTTCTTTGGAAAATTGGAGAAAATGTTGCCAGACCAACTATAGGTTTTTAGAACATTCAAGAAATTTTTAACTTAAATACATATTTTAATGTTTTGCTGTCACTAAGATTTCTTTCCCTTTAGTGCTGTATTTAATATACATTTGAATGTAATAGCATATCTTTATCTTGTTACAAATCGTTTTATGTATTACAAATGCATATTTCAAAAAAAAACTCTTCATTAAAGAGTCTGAATAGAAACAATACAAAAGAGGCAGACCAACATCACATAATTGTTTTTGATTATGTAGCATAGACTTCATATACTTAGATGCAAATAGCTACAACTCTTCATTAAGATAGGCTTGCAAAGGAATAAGTGCTGTAAGTATGAAGACCTAGTTTCATTAAGTCACTGAAGAAAATGTTATGTCACCCCCAAGTCCTTTCTACAATTGCTAATAGCTATTAAATCTAACAGCACTAATATTAAAGGGTTAAAATAGGCATATATTAACTTTATTGTCAATCATTACATATGGAAGAATAATTAACTCAGTATGTTTATTTATCTACTTTTGCTACTTGATTAAATGAATGATTGATGACAGGTTCCTTGTTTTCTTTTCTACCTTTTTGTCAGTATAAATGATCAGTATGAAACTAAACGGTGACATTAAAATGAAATCATTAGCAGCCTAAAATGCAGAGCGACCTGCATGCAAGAGCTTGTCTCCTTCACTATTGTGAAATCTAATCAGATCCCTTCACGACCCAAACAGAGACATACCGTAGTTACATGTACTTCCTAATCAGGTGCTTTCTCCTTAATTTCCACTGTTTGCCAAGTCTATACTTATGCGACAGTCCGGTCCTTTTAAAGTCATTTTAAATAAAGCTAATTTACAGCATTCTGGGTTCCCTGTCTATAGGTAAAATGTATGAACTATGTTTCTGTTTGATATTTGTGATCTTACTATAATTGATGGAAATAGCAAGAAGTCCTTGAAGTAGTCTCGTTCAAAATTAAAATATCAAAAATTGATCAATGATCTTCTAAATAATCTGATTGGCCTAGGATTTTTCATAATTTGATAAAATTTGAAAGGTTATTAGTTCTAGTTCCCTGCAAATGAGGTAACTAAAATTAGCAGAGATTCATAGTACGCAATCAAATGGATAGAAGTTTGGTTAAACATGTGGGGTATAAGTGGCACACTATGAAATGGGGATTTTTCTTCAGTCCCCAAACACACTGCCCAGTGTTCAAGTGCTAAAAGCAAAGTCAAGTATTACGTTCTCTGACAAACGTGTACTGAAATATCTGGCTGCTCTTCTGATCACTAATTGTTTTTTCAAACATTACCACGGTATGATATATTTTGTTTTGCAATTCTTTAAACAAGATCATGAAATATAGTACTTCAAAGGACTAGTTTAGGTAGGAAGCAAAAATATAAGGGAGATGAGTGAAAGAAGTAGAAGGAAGCCACAAGAGATGATTGCGGACAAAGTCTGAGAAGTCAGATTTCATTATCATCACCTTTTTAAAAAAATTTTTTTTAAATATTTTTATTAGAGAAATTGTGGGTTTACAGGGCAATCATGCATAAAATACAGGATTCCCATATACCACCCCACCACCAACACCTTGCATTGGTGAGGAACATTTGTTAAAATTGATGATAGCACTTTTTAGTAATTATACTTAAAAGAAAAAACAGTAGTAGCCAGTATTTATTGAGATATTCTATATTCTAGGTACTATGTGAAGCAATTTAAATGGATTACCTCATTTAAAACACCAAATACACAGGCATGTGAAATAGGTCCTTTTATTTTTTTAATTAGAGAAGTTATAGGTTTAAGAAAAATCATGCAAAAACACAGCATTCCCATATACGCCCCACCCCATTGTTGACACCTTGAATCAGTGAGGCACCACTGCCACAGATGATGAAGGAACATTAAAATAGTATCACAAACTACAGGCCACAGTCCACATCAGGTGTCTTTCCCCCATATACCACTCTATTATTGACACCTTGTCTTAGTATCAGACATTAACCACATGAAGGATGAGGTTTGCCAGAGATATAATTCAAAAGAAAGAGCACTGAAGAAGAGAAGAATGAGTTCAGCACAGAACTAATGATATTGCAGATTATAAATTTGACATTCATTAACACTGGGCTAGTCATCCCACTATTTTGGAATATAATGTCATGTCATGAAAGACTGGGGGGGGGGTACAAATTTAATGTACTATGAAGTTATGACCTCATAATGATGGTTTCTAACTTGTAAACAACTACAGGTAAGTAGCTAAGTGTGTGTGAGTATAGTTTAATTACTCGTTAAGCCAACAAAAGATGGTCTTTCTAGGCATGAGTTCCTCCAAAGCAGCCACACTCAACCCTAAGCCCACCTTGGCCAAGACAGTTGGTTCTGGCTAGAGGGAAATCTACAGACTAGGGGACTATTTTGTTGTTGTTTTTGTGAAGTTAATTTATTGACAGAAATAAATGTACAGAATATAATTTTAGCCTCTCTTGTTTTTCTTTGCACAGAGGCTAATATGAGTGGACTTGGGCCTTCTGGACCCTGGACCAAGCTGAACAACTTTCTCATTTGGTAAAATTGAACCTTTTTAAGAAGGGGTCTTTGCACATAGAGCTCGAGTAATTTAAAAAGCGGTGTATATAAAGAAGGGAAAACAACGCCCATTTCACAGGATTTTATAAGCACAGGATTTGATAACAGATGTATATTATTTTTACATGCATTTCTACCCAATTCATATCAAAATTGTCTTTGTGTACTATAAAGAGTGGTACGTCAATTCCATTATTTTTGGAAAATATGATGCATAAGTATAAAGAATGAATGACCAGATCATTGATCTCCCTAACAGCACATCAAAAAAGTACAGACTCTTTAAAACAATAAAGTAATAAAGCAACAGGAATGTTATATGGATAATTGTGTGCTTCCCAATATTTTCCTGAAATATATTTCTATCAGACATAAGTCAACCACCCAAATTTGTTGTATATAGATATATTGCCCTTCCCTTACCTTAAGAACACTTAGAAAATAAGAGAATTAACCTAAAATATTTATTTGGGAAGAATCATCATTCACTTCAATTAAAGTATTCAACTTCTACAAAATATTAATTGCTCAGAATTACACAGAAAAATTTTCTAATATAAAAGAAATGTGATTTTATGAACTTTCTTACAACACAAACTTTTATTTTTCTTTAAATTTTATTTTATTTTTAAAGAAGCTTTAGATTACATAAATGTTACATCAAAAATATAGGGAATTCCCATATACCCCACCCCACACACACTTTTTCCCATTAACAGCATCTTTCATTAGTGTGGTGCATTTGTTACACTTGATGAACACATATTGAAGCATTGCTACTAACCATGGTCTATAGTTTACATTATGGTTTATACTTTGCATGCACAATTATATAGGTTTTGACAAAATGTATAATGGCCTGTATCCATCACTGTAATGTCAGGCAGAACAATTCCAATGACCCAAAAATGCCCCCATGTTACATCTATTCTTCCCTCTTCCTCCCCTCAGAACCTCTAGTTGTCACTGCCTTTATATCAAACAATTTGTTCTGGGACTTTCCATTTCACACGGTGCAGTAGCTCTCCACTGGCAGACACCCACATGTAAACAGAATTGTAAATGTCACTATAAAATCCTTATCAAAGTAAGGAAACTTTTAAAACACTTGAGTAACAATTGGAAGTATGAAACAGATTACCTGAATAACTATTTTTTAAAGTATGTCTGTATTAATAGAGTAAGATGAGCTATTCCAGCAATTTCCCACTATAACAGATAGTGCATTTCCTTTACTATAAATAAAATGTTAAAGAGTTTGAGTGGACAGCATAACACAAGTGGATTGCATTCTAAATGAAGGAAAAATACTTCATGCTTGATAACACATAAACCCATTAAACCGAATATTTTTACACACGTATACGATATGAAAAATTGAATTTTTAAAAAGGAAAGTGGCAAAACAACAAAGTTCCTAACTCTCGGAAATAGAGGAAGACTTTGATAAAGTCAGTGACCATTCTATGATCCTCTTGGCTCTATGATCACCCTTTATATAATGAATCTGTATTAAATTTTGTCATTTTGAATATCTAATTTAATATTTTAATAATTTATGGTAAGATGGTCTAACTCTATTTGTAAATATAATTGTATTATGTAAATATCAAGTGTATTGTTTTGTTTTTTTTTAATCAAGATTCTATCAGGTTTTATCCTTTGCTGTAAGGAGATGTTTGAGAGTTGTTTCCCAGGAGCCTATACTTACAAAAATTGTGGTTCTGTTTTCTTACCTCTATTTCTGGGGTCAAAGTTAGCAGGGTCTATTGCTATAGCTTCTGGATAACCAGAATACAGGGAACAGCTCTAAGATGATTCCCATGTTTTGATACTAGAAAAACTGCATGACTCCTATGATACTGCAATACAAAGAATTAGCACATATTAATTTGGTGCTCATTGTATAAATGCTTCTGGCATTTCCAGCAGCACTTAAACTCATTTTCAGAGAATGGACTGCTGTAAAAGAATGTAGGCTCATTAAGAGTTTATTTCCTCAAAATGCTGAAGGATAGCAAGTTTTTACTGTGAGGGAATCAGCAAACTGCATTTATCTCCTTAGTGGGGGAAAAAAATAAGACCCCAAAGCTTTTGGTGTTTGAGCAGGCAACACAGGTTTGCAAATGAAGAATTTCATCTTGTTGTCACACCCTGCCTTACCTCGTTTCAAGGCTGGCTGTGTTTTCTTTAAACAGAATGGAATTTTAGTAGGAGCAGAAGCCAAATGCTTAAAATGAATGATCAACTTACGATTCATATGAATTTATTCCTTCATGCTGCTCTGCTTAAAAATAGCACCATAAATGTACATCTGCAAAGACTGTGCAAATCCCCCCTCCCTTTCCTGAATTGTACAAATTATTAGAGTCGTTGACAAAAGATTTTTTTTGTTTAGGGGTTGGTCTGGGCACTCTCTTTGGCAGACTGCCACTTTTCTCGCAGTAGAAATATTGCTTGCAGAAAGCCACATTGTACAGAACAGCTGTTCTGCTAAAACATTGAGCTAGCAACCCAAGAAATGACTGACTTCACATGTGAAGCAAAATTGTTCCCTCCCTTTGTGCTAATTTAAATGAATTAAAAGTACAAAACATTCTCTTCTACGCCATCTAGCCTTCCCTTCCAATTACAGGCGTTAGTGAGATATGTGTGAGTCGGGCACCGAGGTGAGCACTTGACTTGCCGACTCCTGCCACAGTGGCATGCTTGAACTTTGGCTGTTCTACTGCAAGGCTCCCAGGATAGCAGCTACTCTTCTGATCTGATCCTTTCTATATTCAGGTCTTAGAGGCTGAGGGAGTTTCTATGAACTATATACATTAGAATTTCTAAATTAAAAAATATATACCTCATTTCAGTCCTCTTTCCAGCTCCATAAAAAGCCAAAGTACTAGAGAGAGGATACTAGAATATTACATTTGATTAGGCTCTTGATTTACAAGTATAGTATGCAATTCATGCTTTTAGATATTAGAGATAATGTTGAGATAACAGAAATATTCACAAGTATTCTGTATTCTACATGGCATTTAGATATTCTGTATAAAATACTCTTCTGAAAGGATACACCTTTATAAACTTACTTGACATCAATTCTCATTAAACATCTCCACACTTACAGCTTTAGCTATATTGACACATAATCGATTATGAAATGTCAGTGGGTATCTAAAATAAAGACTTGGAGAAATAGCCAATTGAAAGTAGAACTTCAAGAAATATTTTTCTTGGAAAGTAATGAAACTCTCTATTTAAAGGTATCTTATACATAATCAATATGCTTCCTTATTAAAAACTCTGCAATTTAAAATCCTACCCATTTTTATGTCCAGTGTAAAGGCTATCTTCCTAGTCTCCCCATTTGGTATCAATCATTCTTTTTGTGATCTCACAGTAAATTGTTTAAAGCTTTTCAACATGAATAAAATCTAATCTTATTTTATGTGTGTAACTCTCACTACATTATTAACTCACAGAGGAGAGGTTCCAGTTTTCCCTCTTTGCACTTCCAATAGAGCCTTACACTGAGCCTTGCAATAGAATAAACATTCAATAATACTTAAAAGGATGAATAGAGGTATAAAATGAAAGGGGAAATATAATCCATTCTGATCTATAATAACAACAAAACTGAAATTATAAAACCTATTGTAATAGTAGATCTATAAAGCCAAAGTTCTAAAGCAGAAAATGCCAACTATATTCATTATTTCAACAAATCACTCTTTCATTCCAAATACAGACTATTTGTAACATGATTTCTTTTTCCTATCAACTCAATTCAATATTCAAATATTAACAATTTAGGTAATCATCTTCTATAGACCTTTATGCATCAAAACAATATTAAGCAGCCTTAAAATCTCCAAATCATCAGGAGTTCCGGTCGGCAAAGATGGCAGCATAAGAAGCTCTAAGGTGACATTCCCTCACAGAATCTTTGAACTAGCATAATCTGGCAGAGTCACCTTCCACAAAACTCTGTAAAACAGTTAAAGGGTTAAGAAACTGGAGAAGTGCAAATAAAATACAGCTTGAAAAACAGCAGGCAGAGCTCATGGGGCTCTTGCTTACTTGCCCCCACTCCTCCCCAGCATGGTGTGGATCCAGCCCATTTTCCCATTGTGGGTCTCTGGCCCTGTTCCAGAGAGAGGAGAGTAACCCCTTGTGCATACCGGGGTGCCTATATGTCAGTGCCAATCTATCAGGTGGAAGCCTGAAAGACTGCAACAGGAAACTTGTCTCAGGCTCACTCTCCCAGAACTTGTCCTTCAAGCAGAAGCAGCTTGCAGACAACTAAAGCAGCATAAGAAACAAATTAAGTTAAAAAGACCATGGGCAAAGGATTAACTCACACAATGGATCTACCAGGAGGGATAGAAAGTCTATTTCACAGGGAATAGAGAGGGGACATTCAAATTCCTGTAAATAGGGGAATTCATAGGGCCAAAGCAAGCACAAGCCCAGAAGCCATTGCTACACAGGCACAGATAATTGTGAGAGAACCCTGCACTTTGCATTCACCTAGGGTTGATATTCTTGATAGGAAGGCTAAGCTCTGAAGGAGAACACTACCCAAAGCAGAGCAAATTTGCGAAGACTATGAAAGGTGCTTTTTGTGTTGGCTGGTTTGTTTTTGTTAGCTCCTGACACTAAAAGAAATCTCTGTCACATCACTAGCTGGATACAAATTTAAGGAATAGACAGTTCAGGAGCTAAATCACACAGTTAACACTTTAAAATATTAAAATGTCAGTGTACAATGAAAGGTCACAAGACAAACAAAGAAACAGGAAATGACAGTACACACACAAAAAAACAAGATAAAATTGAGAAACCATCAACTAACAGTATCAGGCCTTGGATATACCAGACAAAGACTTTTAAAAAAATGATCAATATGCTCAAGCAGAAAATGGAAAACAGGGTGAAAGAACTAAACGATATCAGGAGAACAATGAATGAAAAAAAATGAGAATCCCAATAAAGAGATAGAAATTTTAAAATGGAACAAAACAGAATCACCACAGCAGAAGACCATAAAAGCTGAAATGAAAAATTCCCTAGAGGATTTCAACAACAGATTGGAGCTGGCAGAAGAAAGAATCAGTGATCTCAAAGACAGAACAATTGAAATGATTCAGGCTAAGGAACAGAAAGAAAAAACAATTTTTTTAAAAAAGTGAGCAGAGTCTTTGAAACATGGGAGTCACAGAAGGAGAAGAAAGAGAGAAAGGGACAGAAGGATTTTCAAACAAATAATGGTAGAAAACTTTCCAAATTTAATCAAAGACATCAATATGCAGAAGGATACCAAGGATCACCAAACAAGATAAAGTCAAAGAGAATGATGCCCAAACACAGAAATCAAACAAAATGTCAAATGCTAAGGACAAAGACATAATTCTGAAAGCTGCAAAATCAAAGCAACGCCTGGTAGTTTGAAGCTGTATGTACCCCAGAAAAATCTAATTTATTCCTGTGGGTGTGAACCCATTTTAAGTAGGAACTTTTGATGAGGCTACTTCATTTAGGATGGGTCTTAACCCTCTTACTGGAGTCCTTTATAAATGGAATGGGGTGGGGGGAGAGAGAGAGAGAGAGAGAGAGCACGCGCACGAGCGCGCACCAGCGCGCACGAGAGCATGAGCGCAACACGGAAGCAAGAAACTGAAATCAACAAAATACAGAAGAGAAGGGAGATGCTGCAATATGCCTTGCCAGTCTTGCCATGTGACAGAGGAGCCAGGGATCACCAGCAGCAGTCTTTGGGAAGAAAACATCACCTTGATTTGGACATTTCCGAGACTCTAACATTAAGCGAATAATTCCCCATTGTTCAAACCTAACTATTTCATGGTATTTGTTTTGGGCAGCCTAGGAAACTAAAACACAACATATTATGTACCAAGGACTCCTAATAAGATTCGGTTGGCAATTTCTCACCAGAAACCTTGGAGGCAAGAAGACACTGGGAAAAAAAAATTTAAAGTGCAGAAAGAAAATAATTGTCAATCAAGCATTTTATGTCCAGTGAAAATGTCTTTCAAAAATGAGGGAGCGATTAAGACATTCCCAGATAAACAAAAGTTGAGGGAGTTGTCACCATTAAAACTGCCCTACAAGCAATACTAAAAGTGATTTCTTCAAACTGAAAGGAAAGGACACTAAGCAGTAGATCAACGTGCCATTAAGAAGTAAAGACCTCCAGTAAAGGTAACCTTACAGGTAGTTATACTGGGGAGCACAAATCCCAAAGACCCACCGACAGCATGCTGAATTCCTGAGCTGTCTGCCCTGCTTATAGTTTGTGGGTGTCTCTAGAGCCCTCAGGAGCCCCGCTGTTGGAGGCACTGTTTACTGTGACAGTCCATAAGATCCTGCTAAGACTTGTATTAAGTGTCGCCTCCGGAATGACCTCCCGACTCACTTTGAAATCTCTTAGCCATAAAAACTCATTTGTATTTATCATTTCCCCCTTTTGGTCATGGTCTTTTTCCAGATGCTTTGCTAGTTGGTACTTGGTAATAATCCCTCGGTGCCAGGGAGGCTCACCAGGACAACTAACAAGGAAATGACAGTGGACAATGCCCATCCCAAGGAACAGAGAGTGTCTGCAACTGCAAGCAAGATAGTTCCAACCATCTGCCCCATGGGATCTAAGCCCCCTTTCAATTAGAAGCAGAGTGGGCATCACCATCCCCAAATCCTCAAGATTAGGGAATGAACAATGGACTAAAGTAGACTTATTATTCTAGCAATGGAAGAACTCTTATCATTGATATAAAGGCAGTGGCCACCAGAGGTTCTGAGGGATGGGAGAGGGAAGAATAGGTCTAATATGGGGGCATTTTGGGGACACTGGATTTGTTCTACATGGCATTGCAGTGACAGATATAGGCCACTGTATATTTTGTTATAACTTACAAAATTGTGTGGGGCAGAGTGTAAATATAATGTAAACTGTAGTCCATGGTTACTAGCAATGCTTCAATATGCATTCATCAATTGTAAGAAATGTACCATACACTGATGAAGGATGTTGTTAATGTGGGAAAGTGTGGGAGGGGAAGAGAGGGGATCATATGGGGATCCCTTATATTTTTTTATGTAGCATTTATGTAATCTAAAATGTCTTTAAAAATAAAAAAAAA
>JAQZBX010042754.1:0-21902 GCA_029593785.1 Cabassous unicinctus
GGACAACAAGCAGGGGAAATAATGGCAGGAAAGCCCTAAACTAAGGAGAGAAAATGTGCCAGAATAAATATTTCTAGTAAGCCTGATGCCAAGTTACCCACAAAAATTACAATTTGTACCAAGAAACATGATTATGTGGTCCAAACAAAAGAATAAGATAAGTTTCCAGATGACATAAAGGACGTAAGACAACTAATCATAGATGTTCAAACAAATCTCCTTAATAAATTCAATGAGATGGCTAAAGAGATTAATGATATTGAGAAGACAGTGGGTGAGCACAAAGAAGAATGTGAAAGCATACAAAGAAAAATAGCAAAACTTATAGGAATGAAAGGCATAATAAATGAAATTAAAAATACACTGGAGGTGTATGATAGCAGATTTGAGGAAGTAGTAAAAAGGATCTGGGAGTTTGAAGACATGGCCTTTGAAAATGAAAATACAAAAGATAAAGCAAAGAATGAAAAAAATATTGAACAGAGTCTCAGGAAACTAAATGACAGCAAGAGACATGAAAACATACGTGTCATTGGTGTCATAAAAGGAGAAGATTAGGGAAAAGGGGCAGAAGGAATATTTGAAGAAATAAAGATAGAAAATTTCCCAACCCTACTGAAAGACATAGATATCCATGTCCAAGAAGCACAACAGACTTCCATCTAAACTAATCCACACATACTTACTCTGAGACACATTCTAATCAATATGTCAAATACCAAAGACAAAAAGAATTCTAAGCACAGCAGTAGGAAAGAAATGCATCACATACAAGGGTCACTCAATAACATTAAGTGCTGATTTCTCATCAAAAAGCATGGACTGGTTTGATATAGGTATGCTATAGCTAAGATACTGCAAGAGAAAAGCTGCCAGTCAAGAATCTTATATCTGGCAAGACTGTCTTTCAAAAATGAGGGGCAAGTTTAGAATATTCACAGATAAACAGAAACTGAGAAAGTTTTTAACCAAGCCTCTGGCTTTATAGGAAATACTCATGGTAGTCCTACAGCCTGAAAAGAAAAGATGGGAGAGAGAGGCTTGAAAAAGTTCTAGAAATAAAGATCCTATTAGTAAAAGTAACTAAAAGAGTAAAAAGAGTGGTGAAAATAAAATAAGAAAGTTAAAACCCAGAGGTCAAAATGGGTGAAGAAAGAACTGAAATGCTTTTACTACAATAATAACTTTGAATGTTAATGGATTAAACTCTCTAATGAAAAGAAACAGACTGGTGGAATGGATAAGAAAATATTAACCATCAATATACTTCAAAGACAAAACTGTTATTTGAGACAAGAAAAGACATTATATAATAATAAAAGGGGCAATTCACCAGGAAGAAATAACAATCATAAATGTATATGCACCTAACCAGGACTGGCAAACTGAAGGGAGAAATAGATGTCTCCACAATAATAGTTGCAGAATTTAATACACCACTCTCAGCATTGGATAAAACATATGTTCAGAGGATCAATAAAGAAACAGAGAGCTTGAATAATACGATAAATGGGCTAAAACTAATAGACATATACAGAACATTGCACCTCAAAACAGCAGGATATACATTCCTGTCAACTGATCTTGGACCTTTTTCCAGGATAGTCTGTATTTTGGGTCAGAAAGCAGATCTCAATAAATTCAACAAGGTTGTAATTATACATAACACTTTCTCTGATCATAATGAAATAATGTTGGAAAAACAGGTGGAAAATGGAAAATTCCAAAATATATGGAAATTAAACAACAAACTGTTAAATAATCAGTAGGTCAAGGACGAAATTGTGGGAGAAATCAATAAATATCTTGAGACAAATGAGAGCACAACATCTTAGAACCTATGAGATGCAGCAAAGGCAGCTCTGAGAGGGAAATTTGTAGCCCTCAAATCTTACATTAAAAAAGAAGAAAAGAGATAAAAATAAATGACTGAACTACACAGCTAGAGAAACTAGGAAAAAAACAAAACAGAAAACTATTCCCCAAACAAGTAGAAGACATGAAATTACAAAGATCAGAGCAGAATTAAATGAAATTGAGAAAAACAAAAACAACAACAAAAACAGGAGAGGGAATTAACAAAGCAAAGAGTTGCTTATTCAAGAAGATTAACAAAACTGACCAGGCATTAGCTAGAATGATAAAAGAAAAAAGAGAAAGATGCAAATAAATAAAATAAAAAATGAAAATGGGGACATTACTACTGACCTCTCAGGAATAGAAGAGATCATAAGAGGATACTATGAACAACTGTACACCAACAAATTAGACAATATACATGAAGTGGAAAATTCTTAACAATGTATGACAAACCTACACTGACCTTAGAGGAAATAGAAGACCTCAACAAACCAACCACAAGTAAAGAGAATGAAACTGTTATCAAACAACTCCCCAAAGTGAAAAGCCCAGAACCAGATGGTTTCACAGTTGAGTTCTACCATGCATTCATAGAAGATTTAATACCGATCTTACTGATAATATTCCAAAAAATTGAACAAGAAGGAATGTTACCAAACTAATTCTATGAAGCAAATATCACCCTAATACCAAAGCCAGATAAAGATATTACAAAAAAGAAAATTAAAGAACATTCGCTGATGAATACAGATGCAAAATTCCTCAGCAAAATAATTGCTAGTTGAATCCAAAACACATTAAGAGAATATTCATTATGGTCAAGTGGGTTTTATAATAGGCATGCAAGGATGGTTCAACACAAGAAAATCAGTGTTTACACACCACATTAATAAATTAAAGAAGAAAAATCACATCATTCTATTGATTGACACAGAAAAGTTATTTGACAAAATATAGCATTCTTTCTTGATAAAATTACTACAATAAATTAGAATTGAAGGCAACTTTCTCAATATGATAAAGCCCATATATGAAAAACCCACAGCTAACATTGTACTCAATGTTGAAAGACTGAAAGCTTTCCCATTCAAATCAGGAAGAAGACAAGTAAACCCAATGTCACAACTGTTGTTCAATATAGTACTAGAGGTTTGAGCTAGAGCAATCAGGCTAGAAAAAGAAATAAAAGTACATGTGTTTGGACAGGAACTTGTCTGGGAGTATTACCCGTTGTCATCTGTGCATTTGCCCCCATCTGGAGCGCGGAGGCCCACCGGGGTCACGAGGACATCTTCATGATTGAAGAATGAAAAGGCTTTGCATCTCAACATTATTGGTGAAAAACTACAGTGGTTTCACAATTATCTTGATCCCAAAAAAGTAGTATATTCAAAGAAAGACGCTTGTGAATTAAGTGAAAGGCATTTAAATCGATTCAGCAGTGAAACTGGAGCAGATTGAGTTACCTAACAGCATCAAAGACAGGCAGGGAAGGAGGCACCATTCCCGGGAGACAGTCATCAAGCAGACGATGGCACGTGAGCGGCAGCAGTAAGAAGAATATGCCCTTGAGATTCCGGACATTGTTAATGTGGATAATCTGAAAACTTTTAGGGAATGGGATATTGATCTGAAGAAATTGCCAAACATTAAAATGAGAAAAATCTGTGCTAATGATGCAGGTCCCAAGAAGTGCAAGAGGAAAAATATTATAACTGTAGACAAAGATTTTGGTGAACTGCAACTAAAAGATGAAAAAGATGACTCAGATGAGGAAATGACTGCAGTGGCCCAATTGTCTTTATTTTGAGTTTAAATAATTTAAAAGCTTCAAGTTATACTCAATGAATATATATATATATAGTCTAGATATAGGAATTTGATGTTAGATCATCTATTACATAAAGAGAGTTCCGTTTTAGTTTAAAAACATGTTATGATTTTTATTTAAAAACCGAGGTTGCTTTATCATTTACATTATGATGCTGAAGTGTTTATGAAATGATCTGCAAAACCTCTTTAACCTGAATTTCCAGTAGTGTGTGGCAGTGTGGTATGAATGAGGACAGAAAATGTTTAAATTTTTTTTTATTTCACTTTTACTGACAACTGTCTGTCTAATCTCACATTTTGGGGCATGGACAGCATTCTTCTCTAAAAGGGTCCTGGAATACTTCTTGAGCTGTGATGATGGCAGTGTTGTCTTTCAGTATTAGTGTCACATTAAACCTCCTCTTAAATATTAAACCTAACCTTTTGTTATAAAATAGGGAAAATGTGATGCAGAATTCATACAGGCTGTTTGATTTTACATTAATCATATTTGTTATCTTCTGAACCAGAGTTAAATGGATAAATAAGAAATGTCACTTGTTATGATCTCCCACATTTAATCTCTAATCTTTTGTCAAAGGAGATAAATGATTTTCAAGATAGATCCTTTTGATTGCATATTATTTTCTGCTTCCTCATTGTGAAAAATAAGTTTTGTTTGTAGAAACATAGCTAAATTGGTCATCATAGAAGACCAATTTTTAATGGTGCATTTTTGTGTTTTCCTCTGAGAGATAGGTTAAATTGGCATATAACTAAATATTTCAAGTGTCAGGAAAAAACATATATGTGTAGAATGTACTTCGTGGAACTCATTATATATAACATAACTTTTAGTCTATTTTTTAAAGGAAAAATGGGGATATATTTGAATATTTTCAAAAAAGGGAATCATTAATGTTGTATGAGGTTGACTATATGTCAACTAAGTCTTCTTAACAATTTAAAGTCTTATAACTTTTATTTATGAAAATTAAAAATAAAATTTATTTCTACAAAGAAAAGAAAGAAAGACAAGACATCCAAATCATAAAGGAAGAATTAAAACGTTTGCTATTCACTGATGATGTGATTCTGTACTTAGAAATTCCTGAAAAATTTACAACGAAGTTGCAAGACCCAATAAATTATTTCACCAGATTATCAAGATACAACTTTAATATGCAACAATCTGCACTCTGTAATAAAGGTGCAAGAATCCCTATTGTAAATGAGTAGTGCCTAGCTAAAGAGGATAGACCAATGCTCCAGGTCCTTGATATTGATGGTTGTAATTATGAACCTTGATCTTGTGAAACTGCAACTTAGCCTAGTATTATATATAGCTTAAAATTTACCTCCTGAAAGCCTCCTTGTTGCTCAAATTTGGCCTTTCTTTAAGCCAAAGCCAGCATATAAACTCAATACCTTCCCTCTGGCATGGGACATGATTCCCGGGTATGAGACTACCTGGCAATGAGGGATTTTACCAAGCACCAACTAGTGATGCATTGGGTAAAATATCTTGACCAAATGGGGAAATATTAAATACAAATGAGTTATTATGGCTAAGAGATTTAAAAGTGAGTCGGGAGGTCATTCCAGAAGTTACACTTATATGTGTCTCAGGAGGACATCATTGACTTCCAGTATAAACAGTGCCTCATGCAGAGGTGTTCCTGTAGACTCTACAGGCATCTATACACTTTATTCAGGGCAGACAATCTCAGGAATTCAGCACCCTGTCAGTGGGCTTTATCTTGGAATATATGTTCCCCAATGTATCAGAGTTAGACTCATTCATAATTTCCATACACATGGCTCTTCTACCCCTTTTATTTATTTATACCTATAATTAGCCCAATACTCATTAAATATTGTCCCAGAAACTTAAATATTCACTGTGTTCATATGCCAATAGAGCCTTGATTCTTAACATAGTTGCAACATCACTCTCCAGTTCATTGGTCTTACCAAGGAAAACTAACAAAAGGATGATGATGGACAACGGCCATGCCAGAAAACAGTGAATATCCACAACTGCAACCAAGGCAGTTCCACCCATCTTCTAAATGTGATAAGTCCCTTATCAATCAGAAAGAGAGTGGGCATCACTATCCCGAAATCCTCAAGATTGAAGAAAGAACAAAAATAAGGGGGAAATTCAACTATGGACTAAAGTAGACGCATTATTCTATCAACGGGAGAACTTGTAACTGATATAAAGGCACTGGTCACCAGAGGTTCTTAGGGGAGGGAAAGGGAAGAAGAAGTGCTACATGGGGCATTGTTGGTATATCAGAATTGTTCTGAATGGCATTGAAAGATAGATACAGGCCATTATACATTTTGTCAAAACGTATAAAATTATGCAATGCAAAGTGTAAACTAAAATGTAAACTATAGACCATGGTTAATAGCAATGCTTCAATATGTTTTCATCAATTGTAACAAGTGTGCCTCACTAGTGAAATATGTTGTTAATGGGAAAATGTGTGTTAAGAGGATGATTTAGGGTATATGGGAATCTTCCTATATTTTCTATGTCAAATTGATTTAATTTAGACCTTCTTTAAAAATTAAATAAAATAAAAAAATCTGTGGTGTTTCTGTACGCTAGTAATGTGCAATCAGAAGGGATTCAGGAAAATTATTCCATTTACAATAGTGACTAAAAGAATCAAATATTTAGGAAAAAATCTAATAAAAGGCATAAAGCATCTATATTTAAAAAAACTCTAATGCATTGCTAAAAGAAATAAAAAACGACCTAAGTAAAAGACCAAACAATCCATGTTCATGTATTGGAAGACAAAGGATTGTTAAAATGTAAATTCTACCCAAATTGATATACAGTTTCAATATAATCCCGATTTAAATTCCACCAGCATTTTTGAAACAATGGAAAACAGAATAGTCAAATTTATTTGAAAGGGAAAGGGGCCCTGAATAGCCAAAAATATCTTCAATAAAATGAGTGAGGTTGGAGGACTCTCATTTCTAGTCTTTAAATCATGTTACCTAGCTACAGTGGTAAATACAACATGGTACTGGCATACAGATAGATACATAGAACAATGGAACTGAACTGATGTTTCAGAAAACATTCCTCACATCTATGGTCAAGTGATTTTTCACAAGGTTCTCAAACCATCCCACCCTGGGCAGAACAGTCTATTCAAGAATGGTGCTGGAAGGACAGGATATCCATATGCAAAGGAAAGAAAGGGGACCCTTATCTCACACATTACACAAAATTAACTCAAAATGTATCAGAGACCTAAATATAGATGCCAGAATCATAAAGGTCCTAGAAGAAAATGGAGGGAAACAACTTAACACTTGGGACCTCCTCAAACTTAAACACGTTTCTGATTCAAAGGGCTTCTTTAAGAAGGTGAAAAGGCCACCCCTTCAATGGGAGAAAATATTTGGAAACCACATATCCGATAAGGGTTAGATATTAATTCTATATAAAGCGAACATACAACTCAATAATAAAAGAAAAAGGAATCCAATTTAAAAATAGGCCAAAGACTAAAATAGGCATTTCTCCAAAAAGAAAATAAAAATGGCCAAAAAGTAAGTGAAAAAATGTTCAATATCACTAGCTATCAGGGAAAGGCAAATCAAAATGAAAATGAGATATCATCTCACACTGCATAGAATGGTCATTATTAAAAAAATAGAAAACTAATGCTGGAGAGAATGGGCAGAAATAAGAACACTCCTTCACTGTGGGAATGCAAAATATTCCAACCTCTGTGGAAGACAGTTTTGTGATTCCTATAAAGCTAAATATAGAACTGCCATATAATCCAGCAATTTCTCTACTAGGAATACATCCAGAAGAACTGAAAAATATGAATGGAACAGACGTTTGCACACTAATATTCATAAGGGAATGATTCACAATTGCCAAAAGATGGAAACAGCCCAATTCTCCCTCTACTGATGAATGGATATACAAAATATGGTGTATACATACAATTGAATACTATGCTGCTGTAAGAAGAAGTGAAACTGGGGCACATATGATAACAGGGATGAACCTTGAAGACATTAGGCTAAGTGAAATAAGCCAGAAAAAAGAAAAACATTGCATGGTCTCACTAATATGAACTAAATGTGAAGAATAAATGCATGGAGTTAAAACCTATAGTATAGTTTACTAAGAGATTTGAGAAGGACTGAGAAGGGGTACTGATGCTAATGCATGTAGAAGTTTTAATTAACTTGACTGTAAATGTGTTGAAATGAAGAGAGTTGATGGTAACACATTACTGTGACTAGAACTAATGAAACTGGTTTATAAATAAGACTGTGGCTGAAAAGTGTAGTTTAGTGATGTAAATGTCATTTGAAAGAAAACTAGGGAATAATCTATGGAATAAATAATGTAATGAACATGGAGGTGAATGAGAATTGTGGTTAATAGTACAAATACAACAATGTCCTTTTATGAACTAGAACAAATATAAATCATTAGAGCAAAGTAGTATGTATATGAAGAAGCATGGGGAAAATACAATTAATGTCACCTATGGACTATAGTCAACAGCAGCACTGCAATATTCTTTCATCAACACCAAAGTGTACTGTGTTATGATATGGGGTTATGGAAAAAAAATACCAAATATGCATTATAAACCATAGTTAGTGGTAATAGTCTGATTATATTATCATATAATTTGTAACAAACATTCCACAACAATGTAGCATGTAGGTGGAAGGAAGTTGTATTGGAATTACAAACACTAGTTTGGAATTCCCATACAACCCATACATGAGTGTTTTGTAAGTTCCTAACTTTTCTAATAAAATATATTAAAAATATATAGAGGCAAATGAAAAAACAAACAGAACTGATTAACATTCCTGGATGAGGAACAGGGAAAAGAAAGATTTATACCAGGGAAGAAATAAGTAGACAAAAAGTAAAATCTCAATAATTGTGCCATATATTCATGGTAAAAATCAGATGAATGAGAGCTGAAAAAGTCCGGTTTGTTAAGCACAAGGTATGACAATTTTCAAAATAAATTGACCCAAGTGTCAAAGAAGAGCTTTTGCAAAAAGCCAACCAATAAGAAAGCCATGGACTAAAAACAAAAACTGAGCTCAGAAGAAACACATTAAAAAACCACATGCTGAGACACCAGTAAATTATTATAAGCCATATTAAGAAACAGGAAGATATGGCCCTGTCAAAGGAATAAATTAAACTTCCCAATGACATACAGGATTTGCAATGGCTAATTTCAGATGCCCAAGCAAATCTCTTTAATTCATTTTATGATGAATAATGAGAATAAGATTATTAAGAAAACACTGGGTGAACAGAAATAAGAATTTGAAACCCTGAAAAAAAGAGTAACATCTTATGTCATGAAATACACAATGGATGAGATTGAAATTACATTAGCCGCACATAACAACATATTTTATATGGCAGAAGAATTGATAAGCAAAATAAAGGACAGAGCAACTGAACTTAAAAAACACAAGAAAGGAGACAGAAAAGAATGGAAAAAATAGTCTGTCAGGAAATTGAATGACAGTACAAAACACAAACATATGTATTGAGAGTGACCAGGAAGGATAAGAGAAAATAAAAGTGGGAGAAAGAATATTTGTAGAAATAATGGCTGACAATTTCCCCACCTTTAAGATAGACATTAATATCAGTATCCAGGAAGAACAACATACACCAAATAGAATAAATTCATATAAAACTACTTAGATGCAAATATGCTTGCTGTCCTGATTTTGTGATAATCAGGGTAGGTTAAACATTCACTATATTAGAAACCATGAATGTGTCCCCTCACCTAGTTTTTTTCCCTAGGTCTGGTTTTTGGAATGCTGGTGATAAACTAAGCCTGATTTATTATATGACACTCTTGTATGGGAAAAGACTGCAACTTTGGATTTCTTTGGTCAACCTTAAGAGATATAGCAGGGGGACAGATGTGGCTCGGGTGGTTAGGCAGCCATCTCCCATATGGAAGGACCTGGCTTTGATCCCCAGGAACTCCCAGTAAAAATTAAAAAAAAGAAAAATATAGAAGGCATGTGGGCCACCAGGCCCCATGTGTGGGTGCACCACCAGGCCCCATGCATGGGTGTGTCACCAGGTCCCATAAGTGGTTGAGCTGCTGGGCCCCACACACGGGTGAGCTGCCAGGCCCTGCAATCCATGCAGCAAGATGATGACATAACAGGAGAGTAACAGAAGGGAGAGCCAAGATGAGATGCACCAAAAAACCAGGAACTAAGGTGGCTCAGGCAGTAGGATGCCTCCCTCCCACATCAGAGGTTTCAAGGGTTGAATCTCAGTGAAGACAGGAGGAGAGGAGAGGGCAGGAAAAGGACACAGAGTCACCCAATGAATGGACACAGAAACAGCAAAAACAGGAGGGGATGGATAAAAGTAAATAAATAAATAAATCCTTAAAAAACGTATAGGGGAAGAAGATATGGACTATAGTTGGTAGTAATACTTTGACAATGCCCCTTCATGTTTTGTTACCAAATGATTCACAACATTGCAGGGTGTTTGATGAGGGGGGAGGGGTGATGGGTGGAAGCTCTGTATGATGTTATGCATGTTTGTTTTGTAAGTTCACGATGTTTACTGGACACTTACAGTTTATGTATGCTCATGTATGAATGATATATTTCAATAAATTTTTTTAAAAAAAACTACATAGAGAGATATACTACTCAGGATGCCAAATGCCATAGATAGAGAGAATTTTAAAAACAGCAAGACAAAATCAATTCATCACACACAAAGGATGCTCAATAAGAATAAGTGCTGATGTCACATCAGAAACCTGGGAGGCAATAAGGAAGAATTGTGACATATTTAAGATAATGAAAGAGAAAAAAAAAGTGCTAACCAAGAATTATTTATCCAGCAAGACTGTCTTTCAAAAATGAGAGGGAGTTTAAAGTTCTCAGAGGGAAGCAGAAGCAGAGAGTTCATCACCAAGAGACCCTAAATTCAATAAATACTAAAGGGAATGCTACAGCCTGAAAGAAAAAGACAGGAGAGAGAGGCTTGGACAAGAGTGTAGAAATGAAGATTATTAGTAAGGGTAACTGAAAGTCTAAAAAGACAGATAAGAGTAAGAAATGAAAAAAGAAACAAAAGGATAAAATTGACAAAGTTCATAATGCTGTTCCAGGAATCCCATTGAATGTGAATGGATTGAAGTCCCCAAGTAAATGACACAGACAGGCAGAATAGATAAAATAAATGAACCAGGTATATGCTGAGTACAAGAGATAGTTCTTAGATGCAAGGACACAAATTGGGTGAAAGTAAAAGGTTGTAAAAAGATATTCCACACAAACAGTAACCAAAAAAAGAGCTAGAGTAGCTGTACTATTATTGGACAGAGTAGATTCTAAATGCAAAACTTTTATGAGTTGAAGAAGGACATTTTATATATTAATAAAAAGTGCAATTCACCAATAAGAAGTAAAACCATAAATATTTAAACACATAACCAGTGTAATCCCAAAATACATGTGGCAAACACTGGAAAAACTGAAAAGAGAAATAGATGACTGTACAATAATAGTTAGAAACTTCAATACACCACTCTCGTCATTGGCTAAAACAACTGGAGAGAGGATCAACAAGGAAACAGAGAGCTTGAATAATATGATAAATGCATCAGACTTTTCAGACATATATATGTATAGAACATTGCACCACAAAACAGCATGATGTACTTTCTTCTCAGGTCCTCATGGATGCATATCCAGGATAGATCATATGGTGGTTCAAAAAACAGGTCCCAACAAATTAAAGAAATGGTTTAAAGTATACAACACATTTTCACTAATAATATCGGAATGAAACTCAAAATAAAAAACAAGCAGAGAAAAGGAAAATTCAAAAATATATGGAGGTTAACAACACTCTATTAAGCAATCAGGGGATCAAAGAAGAAATTTCAAGGAAAATCAGTAAATATTTGAGACAAATGAATTGAAAACACAACATAACAGAATTTATGGGATGCAGTTTAGGCAGTGCTGAGGGGGAAAGAAAATAGAGCTAAAATCAAAGACTTAATATCATACATGGAGTAACTAGTAAAAGAACAGTAAATTAATCCCAAAGCAAGCAGAAGGAAATGAATGAAATAAATATAAGACCATAAATAATGATATTGAGAACAAATGCAAAAGTTGGTTCTTCAAGAAGATAAACATAAATGGCTTTACCATTGACTCCCTAGAAATAAGAGAGATCACAAGAGGATACTATGAAGAGCTGTATGCCAACAATCTAGACAATGTAGATGAAATGGATAAATTCCTAGGAACACATGAATAATGTACACTGATCATAGAAAAATGAGAAAACTTCATCAAACCAGATACAAATAAAACAGTCATCAAAATCTTCTAAAAACTGAAAAGTTCAGGAACAGATGGCTTCACAGGTGAATATCAACAATCGATAAAAGAAGATTTAATTCCAATATTGCATAAACTCTTATAAAAATTGAACAGGAGGGAACTCTACCAAGCACAATCTATGACGCTAACATCACCCAAATACCAAAGCCAGGAAAGACATAATGAAAAAAATAGTACAGACCAATTTCTCTAATGAATAAAGATGCAAAAGTCCTCAGCAAATTGCTCACTAATTGAATCCAACAGCACATTAAAAGAATTATACATCATGATCAACAGAGTTTTATTCCAGATATGCAAGAATGGTTCAATATAAGAAAATCATTAATTTAAATACACAACAATAATAAACTGAAGAACAAACAATCACATTATCATCTAGATTGAAACATTAAAGAAATATGACAAAATTCAGCATACTTTCTTGCTAAAATCACTCCCAAAGATATGAATGGGAGGAAACTTTCTCAAAATGATAAACAACATATAAGAAAAAACCCATAGCTAACATTGTACTCAATGCTGAAAGGCAGAAATCTTTCCCACTGATTTTGGGGACAAGACAAGATGCACAGTATAACCAATGTTATTCAGTATTGTGCTTGAAATTCTAGCTAGAGTAAATAGACAAGAAAAAACAATAAAAGGAACCTAAATAAGAAAGAAGCAAAACTTTTGCTATTTACTGAGGATATGATTCTTTACCTAGAAAATCCCCCCAAAAATCCACAACAAATCTGCTAGAGCTAATGAACGAGTTCAGCAAAATGGCAGGATACAAGATTCATATGCAAAAATCACTAATATTTTATATGCTATTATTGCGCAATCTTATGAAGAAGTCAGGGAAAAATTCCATTTACAATAGAGAATAAAGAATCAAATATTTAGGAATAAATTTAATTAAGGACAAAAAGGACTTGTAATCAGAAAACTACAAAACATTATTAAAGAAAGAAACAAACAAAAAAGATCTAACTAAATGGAAGGATTTTCTGTGTTCATGAATTGGACAACTAAACATAGTTAAGATGATAATCTACCCAAATTGACTTACAGATTAAATGCAATCCCAAGAAAAATTCAATGTTTTCCCAAAAATGGAAAAGTCATTTATCAAAGTTATTTAGAAGGTAAGGGGCCCAAAGTAGCCTAAAATATCTTTAAAAACAGAAGAAAGCAGTTGGAGGACTCACTTTCTGAACTTAAAGCATATTACATATCTCCATTGGTCAAAACTTCATAGTGTTAGGATAAAGGTAGACATATTGCAAGTGCTGAGCCTGAGGAAAAACCCGGTTGGTTTTCCCCACTGCTCCTCTGTTGTCTCTGCCAATTTCAGCATCTGCTTGTTGAAGAAGCCAAACAGGAACACAGAGTATCTTCCCTTGTGTCCTTAGGTTCCCATTGGCATTGCCTTTGATTTCCTACTTTCCACAGCTGGCGGCTGCAAAGGATAAAGACCAGAATCAAAATAATTTTTAATCTCCAGACTTTTGGGAAAATGTTTTCAGAGTAGGTAAGTAGGGCTCAACTATCTCATAAAATCAACGAAAGGGCAAAAACCTGTCTGAGGGCCAAGCATTGGGGATCTGCAGTCCAGAAGCGTGCTGTGCATGCCCAAGAGTATGAGGGACAGAGAGACAAAGAAGCCAAAATGAAAATTATTGCTTACTAGCACACTGGTTCTCAGCAGCAAACTGAGAGGGAAACAGATGTCTTTCACCCTGGGAAGAGGGGAGGGGCAGTGGAAGACAGACAGTGGTTTTCCTTCAGTGTATTTGGCTGGCAGAGATTTTATTAAATCTCAGCTCTGACCAGACCAGAATTCCAGGTAAATGGAGATGGAGAGTCTCTTCCATGAAAAGATTCATTAACAGTTGTCAACTGCTGGGTGGCTGGGAAACTGCAAAAAAGAAAATCACTTTTAGGTGTCTTTCAACCCAAGTGTCTAGAAGTGATTCTGCACCCCTTTAGTGAGTCTCTGGAACTACTTGATAACTTAAACTGGGCAATGTTAAAGACTTATAATATGTTTAACCAAGAACCAAAACAAGAGCTGTGAATAAAAAACAACACTAGGCAAAAGAGAGAAATTGACCATCAGAGTAAATCCACCAACATAGTCAGATGCTTAGACATCAACAAATTATTTCAATTCACTCTAAGACACAGGAAGACATGGCCTGGCCAAAGAAACGAACCAAAAATTCTGACCAGACAC
Organism: Cabassous unicinctus; assembly: GCA_029593785.1. Classification (NCBI taxonomy): domain Eukaryota; kingdom Metazoa; phylum Chordata; class Mammalia; order Cingulata; family Chlamyphoridae; genus Cabassous; species Cabassous unicinctus. The sequence continues at coordinate 14,339 of JAQZBX010042754.1, forward strand.
ATGATTTAAGAAAAGTAATCAATGATAATAACACAAATTTCCTAAATCAACGCAAGGAGTTGAAGGAAAATATGACTAAAGAGATAAAAGATATTAAGAATACACTGGATGAACAACAGCAAAAAAAATTGAAAGCTTGCAAAGTAAAGTTACAGAGCTTATGGGAATGAAAGATATTATGGATGAGATTAAATATGCATAAGAGGGGAAGCAAATGTGACTCAAGCGATTGACATCTTTCCTACCACATGGGGGGGAGGGTCCATGTTTTGGTTCCTGTTGCCTCCTAAAGTAGACAGTGAGCTGGCATGATAGGCAGTCATGGCAAGCTGATAACAAGATGATGCAACAAGAGACACAAGAGGAAAAACATAATGAGAAACACAACAAAGCAGAGGTTCCTGGAGCATGCTGAAGAAGATGAGCAAGACAGCAAAGTGACATGATGGGCAGGCACAGCAAGCTGATGCAGCAAGATGACACAACAAGAGACACAAGAAGAAAAACAATGAGAGACAGAAAAAAACAAGGAACTGAGGTGGCTTAAGTGATTAGGCACCTCCCTCCAACATCAGAAGTCTTGGGTACAGTTCCTGGTACATCTTAAAGAAACAAAGAAGATGAATAGACACAGCAAGTGTAATCAATGAAGTGGTGGGGAGAAATCAATAAATAAAATTTTAAAAATTAAAAAAAGTACATGTGGCATGTAACAGTAGATTTGAATTGATGGAGGACAGAATTTGGGAAATTGAGGAAAGAATATCTGAACTTGAAAAGATGGGAGAAAAGAAAGAATAAAGAATGGAAAAATGGAACTGAAACTCAGGAAATTGAATGCCAATGCAAAAAGTTCAAACATTTTGGTTACTGGGGTCTGAGAAGTGGAAGAGAACAGAAAATGTGAAGAAAGAATATTTGAGGAAATTATAACCAAAATTTCCAAACCTTTAGGAAAGACATAAATATCAATAGCCATGAATGACAACACAGCCAGACAGAATAAATCTAATAGACATACTCCAACACACTATTCAGTAAGACAAATACCAGAGATAAAGACAAGATTCTGAAAGCAGCAAGGGAAAAGCAATGCATCACATGAAAACAACCTCAATAAGGTTAAGTGCTGATCTCTCATCAGAGACCATGGAGTCTAGAAGAAAGTGGTATTATGTATTTAAGTTAGTGAAAGCGAAAAACTACCAACTGAGAATTCTTTATCTGGCAAATCTATATGCTGAGTATAAGAGACTCACCTTAGATATAAGGACAAAACCAGGTTGAAAGTGACAGATTGGAAAAGATATTCTGTACAGATAACATCAAAAAATTCTGGAGTAGTGATAATAATATCATACAAAATAGATTTCAAATGCAAAAGTGTTATAAGAGAAGAAAAAGACATTACATATTAATAAAAGGGGCAAATCAACAAGAAGATGTAACTGTACTAAATATTTATGCACCTAAACTTGGTGCTCTAAGATACATAAGGTGCACACTGGCAACATGAAGTGAGAAATACAGGTCTTGCAATAATAGTTGGAGACTTCAATACACCACTATTTGCATTGGATAGAATATCTGGACAGAGGATAAATAAGGAAACAGAGAGATTTGATAAGATGATAAATGAAGTAGACTAACAGATATTTATCAAGCACTATAACCAAAAACAGCAGGATATATATTTCAAGTGCTCATGGATCCTTCTTCAGGATAAAGTATAAGTTGGGTCACAAGAAAGTTATCAATAAATGGAAAAGATTGAAGTTCTAGAAAACACTTTCTCTGATCAAAATGAAATGAACCTGGAAACCAATAGCAGACAGAAAAATGGGAAATTCACCAATATATTGAGATTAAAAACACATTCTTAAATAATCTTGGGATCAAAGAAGAAATTCTAAGGGAAATCAGAAAATATCTACATACTAATGGAAATGAGAACACATATCAAAACCTATGAGATACAGCAAAGGCATTGCTGAGAGGGAAGAATATAGCCCTTAATGCTCACTTTAAAAAAGAAAGAAACCTAAAATAGAAGACTTAATTGAACACTTGGAGGTACTAAAAAAGAAGAGCAACTAATTCTAAAGCAAGCCAAATGAAAGAAATGATAAAAATCTGAGCAGAAATAAATAAATGAAGATAAAAAAACAATAGAGAGAACCAATCAAACAAAAAGCTGTTTCTTTGGGATGATCAGCAAAATTGACAAACTCTAAGCTAACCTGAAAAAAAAGAGAGAAGATGCAAATAAATAACATCAGAAATGAGAGGGGAACATTATCACTGACCATGAGAAAATAAATCATAAGAGAATACTATATTCAACTGTACACCAACAAACTAACAATGTAGACAAAATGGAAAAAAAATCCTTGAAACCAATGGAAAGGCTACACTGACCCTAGAAAACATAGAAGACCTCAACAAACAAATTGTGAGTTAAGATAATGAAACAGTCATCAAAAACTTCCAAAAATGAAAATCACAGGTGCAGATGACTTCACAGCTGAATTTTACAAATTGTTCAAAGATGACTCATAACTGTTCTTTCTCAAGCTCTTGCAAAAAATGTGAACTGATAGGATTGGTACCAAACTCATTCTATGACGCCAGCAGCACTCTAATACCAAAACCAGATAAAGATGCTATGAAAAAAGAAAATTACAGGCTAATTTAGCTCATGAATATAAATGAAAAAATCCTCAGGAAAATACTTGCAAACCAAACTGAAAAGCACATTAAAGGAATTATACACCACAATCAAGTGGATTTTATCCCATGTATGCAAGGTTTCACAAAAAAAATCAATTAGTACAATAAATCACATTACTAACTTGAAGAAAAAATCACACGATCTTCAGAATTTAGTCAGAAAAGGCAGTTGACAAAATAAAACATTCTTTCTTGCTAAAAAAACACTCCAAAGATAGGAATATCAGGAAGATTTCTCAACATGGTAAATTGCATATATGGAAACCCACAATTAGCATTGTGCTCAAAAGGAGAAGGCAAAATGCTTTCTCTCTGAGTTTAAGAACAAGGCAAGGATGCTCACTTCCACCACTGTTATTCCATATGGTGTTTGATGTTCTACTTAGAGAAATTAAGCAAGAAAAATAAATAAAGGCACTCAAATAGGAAAAGAAGAAGTCAAACTGTCGCTATTCACTGATGATATGATGCTATATCCAGAAAATCCAAAGGAAAAAAAAAACACAACAAAGCTATTGGAACTAATAGATAATTGGCAAGATAGAGGATTAACATGCAAACACCAGTAGCATTTATTTACACTATTGATGAATAATCTGAGGAGGAAGTCAGAAAAAAATTCTATTTACATTAGCGACTAAAAGAATCAAATATTTAAGAATAATCTTAACCAGGACTTAAAGGACCTATAATCATATAACTGTAAAATAATGCTAAAAGAAATAAAAAAATGCCTAAACAAATGAAAGGATATCCCATGTTCATGGATTGGAGGACTAAACATAGTTAAGATGTAAATATTATCCAAATTGATTTACAGATTCAATGCAATCCCAATAAAATCCCAACACATATTTTTGCAAATTTGCAAAACTAATTAAATATATTTGCAAATTTAATGGGCCCTGAACAGCCAAAAACTGCTTTAAAATAAGAGCTGAGTTTGAGGATACTCACTTCCTGACTTTAAAGCAAAATAGTTAGCTACAGTAGCAAAAGCAGTGTTGTACTGGCTCAAAGACAGTGATTTTTTTCCAACGGAACTGAATCTGGAACTCAAAAATAGAACCTCACATCTATGGCCAAGTGACCTTTGACAAGGCTATGAAGCCTACCCCATTGAACCAGAACAGTCTATTCAACAAATGGTGCTCGGAGAACTGGATATCTATATGCAAAAGAAGGAAATGGGGCTTTCATTTCACATGATATCAAAAATCAAGTAAAAATGGATCAGGGACATAAATATAAAAGCTACAATAAAATTTCTAGAAAGAAATGTAGGGAAACATCTTTAAGATCTTGTGGTAAGCTATAGAGTCTTAAACCTTATAACCAAAACACAAACCAAGAAAGAAAAAATGGACAAATGTGAGCTCCTCAAAATTAAATATTTTGTTCTTTAAAAGATGTTATCAAGTCAGTAAAAATACAACATATTAAATGGGAGAAAACATTTGGATACCCCATATCCAAATTATTATTTCCATTTTGTGTAAAGAGATCATATATCTCAACAATAAAAGGACAAGCAGGAATTGAGGGATGATGGCAACTTATTAAGAAGGCAGGGATCAACTCTCTCACAAAAACAATGGGGAATGAGCCAAAAAGTGTCTGAGGGACCTACTTTAAGGGTCAACAGACCAGGACAGTGCTTCACAACTCCCATGATTTTGTGGGACAGAGACAAACAACCAAAAACAAAACAAAACAAAAAAGCAAATGTGATTTACCAAAACTCCATGGCAGCCAGGAAGGGCACCCATCTCCCACGGTCAAGATATTAAGATGAGGGGAATTGTGGGAACATAGCTATTGGGTTAGTCAGATAAGGCTCAGCTCTCACTACAACAATGGAGAAAAAGTCAAAGGCTGCCTTGGGGACCTGCTTTGGGGTACAGTAGACCAGGACACTGCTTCACAACTCCTGTGAGAGTGAGGGACAGAGAGTTATAGAAATAAAACAACAAACTGTGAGCTAGTAAACCTCCTGGCTGCCCAGAAGGGCTCCCCTCCCCCATCCTCAAGATATTAAGTGAGGGTAAAATTCCTGGTGAATTGCGGCTAAGAGGAGAGCAGACTTCTTCCTCCCTACACAGCTGCTTTGTATATATATATAGAATGGAAAAGGTGCTCTGAGTCATTTATGAGGGTGTTAAAAGATAAAGAAGCTAAAGGAAAACAATGAGTTGTTTACCCACCCTCAGGGCAAATAGCCTAAGTGGAGCCACTGGCAACATGCTCTGAACGGAATGGGAGGAGGCATTCTCTTGGAGGAAGAGGATTCTGGGAGGTGGATAGTGGTTTCTTTGTGGTGAGTTTGGCCAGATGAGCTCCTTTGACTCTCAGAATAGACCGTGACCCAAAAGGGAGAGGGGAGCATGATCTCCTCAAGCAGGCTGTTTTGCCCAGCCTCCTGGGTAAATAGAGGAACTAGATTAGAGATAGGGCAAGGACAGACAGGTGCCTAATCAGCAGGACTATGGCAATCTGCAAGGAATCTCACCTGTCCGAGGGAAAGGGGGTGGATAGCCCTCTAAAAGCCTAACTAACCTAAGAGACAGTTTAGTTCAGTGGAAGAATGCCAGCCTTGCAGGTACAATGTCGCTGCCTTGATTCCGGGCTCTTTTTAGAGAAGTAATCCACTGGGTTTCAGACATCCAGCTGAAACATTATGACAAGGAACATAGAGACATTGTTTATGCATTAGATTTTCTTGGATCTCTTATTTTTTAAAAAGATTCCTTTTTAAAATTTTCCTTATTTAACTCATGAAAACCTAGTTCAAAATCTGCAAAGGGCATGCTGCAGGGAGATAGATTGATGATCAAAGGCATCATGAGAAGCTCCTTTAGGGTTTAAGAGGGAAAGCTGATTTTTCTTGTTTTTGTTTTTTGTTCTTTTCTTTCTTGCTTGCTTGTATTAACTATTCATTTTCCTAGTCTAGTATGGTTCCTCTTCTAACTTCTACTATTACTATTATTCCTTTTCCCTTCTCATCTCTTTCCTTTTCTCTGTTCCCAATTTTTTTTTTCAAGGGAACATAGACAAGAGCAAAAAATAGAATAAGAATAACGAAGTGGCAAAGTGAAACCTTACAACACACACATAAATACAGGAACAAAATAACGTCCTAGAGTAGAGAGAGAAAGTAATCAACTGAATAAACCTATCCAAGATAAATAGATGTCTAGACACCAACAAAAAATTGCAAGCCATTTTTTGCCTCCATGAAATAGGAAGACATGGCCCAAATAAATGAGTAAACTGAAAACCAGGAGGAGATGCAGAACATGGAAAAACTAATCAGAGATGTCCAAACAAATATCAATCAACTTAAAGAAGTTAAGGGAGAGATTAAGGATATTAAGAAGAAACAGGGAGGATATACGAAAGAAAGTGTACACATAAATAAAACGATAACTGATATGATAGTGATGAATGGTGAAAGGCAAGATAGCAAAAATACACTAGAAGCACATAACAGAGATTTGAACAGGTAGAGGAAAGAATCAGCAATATGGAAAACAGCACAGGTGAAATCAGACAGATAGTAGAACAAAGAGATAGAAAAAATCCAGGAGGAACTTAAGGATTTCAATGATAACACAAAACGCACAAAGATATCCATTATAGGCATCCCAGAGGTAGAAGAGAAGGAAAAGGTGACAAAAATAGTGGAAAATTTCCCAATCCTATTGAGCGAGATGGACACACATGTCCTGGAGGCGCAGTACACCACAAAGAGTATAAATTTGAACAGGCCTACAACAAGACATATACTTGTCAAATTGTCAAATGCTCAAGACAAAGAGAGAATACTGAAAGCAGCAAGAGAAAATTGATCCACCACATACAAGGGACTCTCGATAAGATTAAATGCTGATTTCTCATCTGAAATCATGGAGGCAAGAAGGCAGTGGTATGACATAGTTAAGGAGATAAAAGAAAAAAAATCAGCCAAGAACTCTCCATCTAGCAAAACGGGCATTCAAAAATGAGATTTCAAAGTATTCACAGATAAAGAGAAATTAAGAGAGTTTGTCAATACAAAACCTGTCCTTCAAGAAATAATGTGAGTTCTGTGAGTCAAAAGGAACAAACAGGAGAAACAGAGTTGGAGAAGAGAGTAAGAAAAACTAAAAAGATAAAAAAGAAATTTAAAAAATATTTGACATACATAAATCTAAAGAAAATATGGCTAATGTAAGCAATTCCATGACAGTAATAACATAGAATGTTAATGGATTAAACTCTCCAGTCAAGAGACACAGATTGGCAGAATGGATAACGAAATATGACACATCTCTATGCTGTATGCAAGAAATACACCTTATACCCAGAGATGCAAGAAGGCTGAAAGTGAACGGTTGCAAAACAATTTTACTTGCAAACAATAACAAAAAACAGTGGGAGTAAGCATACTAATATCAAACAAAACAGACTTTAAATGCAAATTATTGTAAGAGACAAAGGACACTAAATATTAATAAAAGTGATAATCTATCAAGAAGAAAGAATAATCATAAACATTTATGCACCTAACCAGGGCACCTCAAAATATATGGGGCTAAAACTGGAAAAACTAAGTGGAGGGAAGCAGGTGTGGCTCAATGGATAGAGCTCCCATTTACCATATGGGAGGTCCCGGGTTCGTTTCCCGGGGCCTCCTTGTGAGGGCAGGCCGGCCGGCCCACACAGCGCGGTAGGCTGGTGCAGCGGGACCTCACAGTGAGGGGGAGATAAGCAGACATGGAAGAAACACACAGCGAATGGACACAGTAAAACACAAGCAGGAAGGGGGGATAAATAAATAAATAAATAAATAAAT
>JAQZBX010042755.1:0-21901 GCA_029593785.1 Cabassous unicinctus
GCTGTGTCATGCCATATTTGAGGTCACCTAATCTAATGGCCCTTTAGTGAGGTAACCTAATCAGATGTCCCACCCACAATAGATTCATGTCCGCAGAAAGGACATGTTTTAAGAACATGATTTTCTGTGGGTACATACAATCTCAAACTACCACACTCTATTAAGATAGATTCAAGTATCCTCAATAAAATGCAAGCAAACTGAATACAATTGCACATTAGAAAAATTATACACCATTATCAAGCTGGATATACCCCAATTGTGCAAGGAGAGAGTTCAGCATAAGAAAATCAATTAATGTAATATACAATATTAATAAAAACTAGTAATTTTAAAAAGTCATGGGCATCTCAATTGATACAGAAGAGGCATTTGAAAAAATCCAGCACCTGTCCTTGATGAAAAAACACAGAAAACATGAAATAGAAGGAAACAATCTCAACAAGATTAAGAACATATTTTGAAAGCCCAAAGCTAATATTTACTCAACCTTGAAATAATGGAAGTTTTACCCTAAGATCAGAAATAAGACAAGAATATCCACTGTCACCACTGTTATTCAATACTGTCTGGAATTTCTAGCCAGACCAATTTGGCAAGCAAAAGAAATAAAATACATTGAAACTGGAAAGGAAAAACAAATATTCCATATTTGCTGATGACATGATCTGATATATAGAATATCCTGAAAAATCTACAGCAAAGCTGTTAGACCCAACAAATAAATTCAACAAAGTTGTGAGGTTCAAGTTCAACAACCAAAATCAGTGGTGTTTCTCTTGTCTAGTGACAAACAATCTGAAGAGGAAATCAACAATAACATTTAATTTACAATAACAACTAAAAGAATGAAGTGTATAGGAATATCTCCATTCAAGGATCAAACGCAACTGTAAGTGTAAACCTAAAAAATACATTGCTGGAAGAAATAAAGACCTAAATAAATGGAAGGATATTCCACATTCATGGATTGGAAAACTAAATACTCTTAAGGTATCAATTTTACACAAGCCAGTTTATAGATTCTATGAAATCCCAATAAATTTTAACAACCTTCTTGGTAGAAATGGTAAAATCAATCATCAAATTTATATGGAATGGTAAGGAGAATTGAATAGACAAAATACCTTGGAAAAAAGAGATTAAATTTGAAAGACTCACATTTTCCCACTTTAAAACTTATTACAAAGCTATGTTAATTAAAGCTGCATGATACTTGCTGAAGGGCAGACATGCACCAATGAAATAGAATTTAGAGATTTAGAGTGCAGTTATAAACCCTCAGAACTATGGGCAATTGATCTTCGACAAGCCAAGTCCACTCAATTGGGAAGGAAGAGCCTCTTCAACAAATAGATTTAGGAGAACTGGATTGTTATCTGCAAAATAGTAGAGATGAACACTTATTTCACACCATAAACAAAATTCAACTCAAAATACATCAATGTCCTAAAATATAAGAAATAATCCTTCAACACTCTTGGAAGGAAAACTCAGGAAATACTTTCAGGACCTCAATTTAGGCAATAGTTACTAAGACTTTACCCCAAAACACAAACCATAGTAGGAAAATATATAAATTGTGACTTCATTAATATATATATTTAAATTGTGCATCAAAGTACATTCTCATAAAATTAAAACATGACAGAATACATGGAGAAATTGTTAGGAAATAACATATCTTTTAGGGGTTTAATGTCCAGAATTAAACCTAAAGAAATTAGAATGAAATTAAGGAATGCTACCACTCAACAACAAAAGACAAACAACCCAATTTAAAAAATGGGTAAAATATATGAACAGGCATTTCTCCAAAGAAATATACAAATGAAGAATAAACACATGAAAAGGCACTCAATAGGAACTAGAATTGTTCCTATTAAACAAATGAAAAATAACAAATTTTTGAGATGGTATGGAAAAATAGGGGCATTAGTCCATTGTTGGTAAGAAAGTATAATTGATCAGCTGCTATGGAAAACAGTTTGACATTTCCTCAAAAAGTTAAGTATAGAATTAATACATGACCCAAAATTTTACTTCTAGATATGTGCACAGATGAATTGAAAGCAGGAATCTGAACAGCTATTTGTAAATAAATAATAATCGCAGCATTATACACAACTTGACAAAAGATGGAAACAACCTCTATGGCCATTAACTGATGAATGGATAAACAAAATGAAGTATATACATATAATTAAAATATTTTTTAAAAATGAATTTCTGAAACATGCTACTAAATGGGTTATCATTGAAGACAACATGTTTAGTGAAATAAGCCAGATACAAAAGTACAAATATTTTATGAATTCTATCGTATGAAGTAATAAGGATATGCAAACTCAGAAACTCAGAAACTAGAGTATATATTACCAAGGTCCAGTATGTTGGTAAGGAATAGAGATATAATGCTTACTTGGTATAGGGAGAGCTTCTGTTTGTGGTATTGGAAAAATTTGGTAATGGTTGGTGGTGATGGTAGAAAAATATTTTGAATATAATTAACATAACTGAATTGCACACTTAAAAGTGTTTAAATGGAAAATTTTAGGTCATATAGATATGTTACCAATATAAGAATTTTTAAAAAATCCATAGAATTATGCAATTCAAAGTTTGAATCCTTAGGTAAGCTAAGGACTATAGATTATAGTAAAATTATAACAATATGATTGCATTAACTATAACAAAGGGAACACATTAATAGAAAATGTTAGCAGTAGAAAAAACACATGTGGGGCATATATGAGAAATCTGTACTTCCTGCATGACTTTTCTGTAAAATTACATCTGTTTAATTAAAAAATGAATATAATGCAAAGAGCTACCAAAATCACTTACTAATGATAAAATTTGTTTCAAACGAAAATTACAATTTTAGAAAAATGTGTGATCTCCACATTGACTTTTAGCTTCCTGATACTTGAAATCCTTTTTGAAAGGTTTATTGGTTATGCTGATAAATGTATGTTTTTGTTATAGTAAATGAAATATGTCATATTTATAGATATGCATTACTCTCTGAGCAAATTTTTTTCCAGATGAATACTATTTGATTGTAAAAAATCATTTGCAATCATTTGCAAATCCATTCCAATTGCTAAATAGACAATGAATTTAAGTCTGAGAATGTGTAAAGTTCCTTAATAATGGTTCAGATTAGAAATTGTAGTTATTCTTCAAAAAAATTATCATTTGTGGAGTTTTGGTGTAGAATATTAACATTAAAAAGAATATGAACAATAACAAAGTGGTAATCAAATTATCTTTCCCTTTTCTAACCATATATCTGTGTAAGTTCACATTTTCTTCACACTCTTCATTCAAACCAACATATTACAATGGAATAAATGAAGAATTAGATATTAGAATTCATCTATCTCCCAGTAAGCCAGAATAAAAAGATATTCAAAAGAATAAAAGCATTACTTTTTTCTCAATAATGTTACTGTTGTTTTATGATAAAACATTTTTAAATTTATCATTGCATTTAAATATAAGGAATTTATTAATACTTATATCAGGTTTAATTTCTAATATGGTAATTTTTCACAGATAGAATACATAAAATTATGTTATTTAGGTTTCCTAATAATTATTTAGGATGTAACATGTTCCTGAAACCAAAAACATGAGAATAGATGATTTCTAAAAATTCTATTAAATTATGTTATGCAATATTTCAAGGAATCTCACATGATATTATTTTTATATATTTTCCTACCACGACCCTCATTTGAGTGCTGAATTTCTATGAAAATAATAATAGTTTGGCTTTACTACAAGGTTGGCCATCATTTTCCCTCATATTCCTCTCCAGATGCAAATCACCCCAATACATTTATATATTTTGATTCATTATGAATTACACTTGTTATATCAAGAACATTTTGTTGGCTCTAACAAGCTGAGCAAATCTTCAGTGTTTAGCCTATTTGTCCAAAATAAACACTAGAGATCAAGAATATGGTGTAATGAAAGTAGGTAATGATCTGCTTGGGCTCTGTGAAATCCTTCCCTAGTGTTCTTACTTGTGACAAAGTGAAAAATGCTTAATGCTTGGTCAAGGGAGATTCTGCTTTCATAGATTTGACTTCTTTTCTCTAGTCACAATGCTTCCGTACAGATTTCATAACTGTATTGATCCCCAGCAGCTGATGTGGACACTTCTATTTTTGAGCATACGTATCCAAGACTTTCCTGGAAGTTTCTTAACCTCTCCCAAAGTATGATCCTTTCCTGATTGGTATCTGTTAATAAGAATTTTCAGAAAATTTCCCATGGTCTACATTCCACAGAACTGCCTTTGGGCCTGGTAACTGAAAATCTGAGAGGTACTTTTCATTATTGTGATATACCATGTACTAGGATCTCTTCAAATCAGTTTTGATGACAATGTGCCATAACCATTTCACTTGCTTTCTTTTGAACCCATTCTAAGATATATCTTATTTTTCTTTAATTTACTAGGTACCGAGAATTTTTTATTGTTGTTGATAATTTTAAATAGTATATGATTTTGTTTCATTCCTTAATGTTAGTTAAAACTCCTGTAAAAATATTTTATTGGGGTTTGCATTGTGGATGTATTACAATATGAATATATTTATAATATCATAAAATTGAAAATATATTGAATTACCAGTGGCTTATGAAATTTTTTTGAATGCATGTCTTTTGTTAACTTTAAGAGAAATATCTGTGCTAATTTTTTATAATAAGCACTATTATGAGTATAACTAATCTCAAAAGTATAGCCAAGGAATCCTTACCAATCAGGAGTTGAGGGAGAACTGGCCTCACTGGTGGGTTAAGTAACCATTCCTCTAGGTCTCCTGAGAGGGATGACCCATAGGTCTACTTCATAATGAATAACCATGTGTACAAAGAAACTAAAAGCAGAATTGTTCCTATGATTGGGGTTAAATATAGACATCTCTGGGTAGTAACTCCACTGATTTTAATCAATGAAAAAAGTGGTATGACATAGTTTTTGTAAAGTATGTATATTGTGTGAAAGAAATATTCATGTGACAGGAGATAAATGTGATTCATCATTTATCAGGTATATATATATATTTAAATTCATGTATTTCTTTAAAATGCCTAATGAAAACTTTATATACATAGCAGTTATATGTCTCATTATGTTTAGCATACTTTATTTCTGCTCCAACATTGAAATTCATAGAGTCTGAATGTTAATGATTCTGGTTTTATAATAGGTTTTAAAAATGGTACTTGATGAAATGTATGTGTTATATAGAGTAACTAAAATATGGAATCTATATTTTTACAGAAATTACCAAGAAATTGAACTAGCTCAAGAACTAAGAATGAAACTCAATTGGATTGTCAAGGATAGTTAAGATATTCAGGGGCAATCTAAGTTGCCAAGACATTTCATAGAAATAAACCCGTGTAAGCAAAAATAGTCTTTCAAATATCAATGGATTTGTTGAGATATCTAGTGAAGTTTTTACTAAGAACAATTTCTCATATTTATTTGCTGGATATTAGGAACCACATATGCTCAGTATAGATTTTAAATATACTAAAATATTTCATACCTATAAAAATTCATCAGGAATAGGTTTCCCACTTATTTTGTTTCTTCCACATTTTAACATTGTGAAGTAAATAATTTCTAAATATTACTGAGGTAATAAGGAGTAGGGAAAAAAGCCTCAACTTTCTTTATCTCTTTCTTATACACCCAAGTCTATGCCTTTCACCATCACTGTGCACTGTGAAGTAGCAGATGTATGGTAAATTAGCTAGGGAAACTTGAGAGTTTGTGCAGGCAGGATAAAGATGCAATCCGGAAAAGAATAATGAAACTTCCAAGAATCAAAAACCATGCATGATTTTGATGGAGGGCCTTAAAGAAAAAACCATTTGGAATTTTGGATAGGTCCAATAACTTATCCTTAAGTCAATACTATCAACTTAATCATAGAGTACTGATATAATATTTAATAAAATTCTCCATTTAAAGGATATTTTCTTCATAAAATAAAGTTGATAGAAGAAAAATTCATAAATGAAAGGTTATTATAGAAAAATAATTTCTATAAAATATTTTGCAAAAGTATGAGAAATTCATGGGTATAATCAAGGAAAGTAAATGAAAATTAGTATTACTATTATTATCCATATATAATGTTATCCATATTGTGTACTAGTTTTATAATTACATATGATTATATATAAACGAAATATTAATAAGAATATAAATTCTAATATTTTTATAGTTATCACCCCTGTTTTCTACACAAATGTTAAATAATTCTGCAATTACATACCTGAAGATAATGAATTAGATTTGAAAACATAATTAAAACTGAAACAGTATTTATTTATGATTTGGAGTGCTTCAAGATAAGCACAAGTAACATAGCTGTAATTACAATAGCTAATTTGATTAAGGTTTCAGTAAAATCTAGAAAAGCATATAGGCAAAATATCTGGACAGAAATTAGTCATTCATCAAATATTAGAATCCATGCCTGTTGTAGGAAGGGTTCTTTGAGGATGAATAATATCAGGTAAGATACTTTTCTAGAAACTATGTGCCAGTGAAAAGGCAAAGTAGAGAGATAACAAGGGAACTCTGGTACATATAGCAACTACTAGATAAAGTACATTCCTTTCCCTATGTCCCAATATATAATATTCACTGGAGACCGTCTGATTCTGGTGGGAAAGTTTTATGATATTCAGCTCATACCCTGATCATATAAATGTCCCTTGAGCGGAAGGAACCAGTTTCCTCTACTAGGACACACAAACACAGTGAGTGGTGCTGCAATTAAAATATCTCCCTGCATTGGCCATGGATTGAGACCTGCTGACTAAGAGGAATGAAGGCTCACTTGTGAATCTGAACATGGCATGTCTTTTCTCTATGTGAGTAAAATATTGTTCCATCCAGAGCTGTGTTAGTCATCCTTTATTTGGTGACCCAGAAACCTATAATGTAGTGGGTTGACATCTCTTTAGGTGTCCCACTTCCTGACCAGCAGATTGGCATAGTTGGCTGGCACACTAAGCACACTATAGCATGGTGTAAGCTTAAGATATTGTCAGTGCAGTTATCCCAGTGTCATGCCAGCTTCCATGGGGATGCTTGGCTGGCTGAGGAGCTGGCTTCCCTCTGGCCACGTAGGGACACACAGGATGTAAGCAGTATTCCTGATATAACATGGTATATAAGGGTGAAGTTGAAGGAGGTGAGTTCAGAAGAGTACAGAATCTATATCCTGGCTCCTGCCTGCCTTCAAGGCTCCTCTGCCACAATTTTGACTGTGAGTAGATGCATCAGATACAAAGGAAGAGCCCCCTGGTGTGTACACTGATCTTATTCCCTTTAAAAAATTAAAGGTAGGGATAAGGTCTCTGGGTCATTACTTTGATGGTTAGGACTTGATGCAGGCAAGAGTGTTGAGAACCACCCTGTCACAGTTCAACAGCCCAGACTATCTTCTAAAAAAGCCTCAGGAAATTGGAGCTTGTCACCATTGGGCCCTGAATTACCTGATATCAGCATCCCTGATGAGGCTGATATTGAAAAACCTAATGACTTCACCATCCTTCTGTAGGTTAGGATCGAAATCAATTTCCATTCACCTGGAACAACCTTCATTATACACTTACCATGTTCCTGAAGGAATATATTAACTCCCTTTCAATTTATCACCGCTGAGTAGGGCTAGACTTATATTAGGCACAGTTACCCCAAACGTACTTATAATATCTACTATATTGATGACATCCACATTGCAGGACCCAATAAAAAGCTGGATGAGCAGGTCTTTAAAAAATCATATTATAACACAGATTGGACATTCAACCATAACTATGTCCAGTGCTGTGCCCAACAGGGACAATTTCCAGGATCCACTAGGGCCAAAAGTCAGAGGAACATACCTGGCAAAGAGAAATAGAAGTTATGTCACTGCAAGCACCTGGTACTGAGAGAGGTACAACAGCTGATAGGCTTGTGTGAGCACTGAATACAACATGTGACACACCCTGGTATTTATTAGGCCCTTCTAGTTAAGGTTGCATGCAAGGCAGCCACCTTTAAAGGGAGCCCCCAACAACACAGGTGCTAGAAGCCATACAACATGCAGTGACAGAGCTCTGCCACTAGGGCCAACGGAGCCATTCAATCCTGTGAAACTACAGGTCTTAGCAACACTTAAGCAAGTTGACTGGAGCCTGTGGCAACAGAACATGCCATGAGGATGCACTGACCTCCAGAGATTTGTAAACAAAGACTTCCCAAGGCAGCCACTACATACATCCCCTTCAAAAAGCTTCTCTTAGTCAGTTATTAAGCCTTAAAGGAGTACAAGCATTTAAACAATGATGCTCTATATGTAATTCTAAGACCCAAACTAAAAAAGTAGAAAAACTTAAAAAATAATATATCAATAATTGATCTTGACTTATAACTCAGGGAGTAAGTTGACTCCATAAACAAATACCTGCTTTACTAAAGGGTGCTAAATATATTGCAGGGGCTATTCATGCACATCCCTTGACTAAGTGGGTCCCCATGGCCCAAAAAGTTTCCAGCTAATTGTAATGCTTGGTTCACAGACAGATGTCAAAAGTTAAGGCTAATAGAGTCCATTGGGCTGATACAGACATCTATCCCAAGGTCAGTCACCTACTAACTGAGACTAACCAAGAGCATTCTGCCTACTCCACACAATGGTGATGGCTGTTCTGGTCTCTCTAAATTGAAATTCATGCTACATATTTACAGACTTATGGACCATTACAAATGGGCTAGTCTGTGGTTCAGCAAATGTCAAATCAATGATTAGACTATTAGAAGCTCCTCCTTATAGGGACAAGGACTATGGCAATAGCTTACAAGTTGACAAGGAGAGCAATGCATCATCTATGCCCATGGCAAATGACCATTTAAAGCAGAACATAAATAAAATCCCTGTGCTAACCAAGCATGTATGTAAAAGTTTGCCACCACCAAATGGGACAAAGAATCCCACTTCATATGCAAGACTTGAAAAATCACAAAGATTCACCCTAAAGGAAATGATGCAAAGCAAAGATGCCAAAGATGCAAAACAATCATATGACTCCTGCCACAAAGCTCAGGTCTACAAGCCTGGGATATATCACATGGGGCTTAGGGCCCACATGAGTATGGCTTCTTGACCACAAAAGATTATTGCCCCTTAGACATGCTTTCAATATATGGGCCAATAATTCTTAGGCATAATATATATGCTGGTCCCACCATTGCAATCTTAGAAAAGCACCTGTGCTATGTGTTCAAATTACCCAACCAAGTTTCAACAAAATCAAAATATCTCATTTAGAGTGAAAGTGGCCTCAAAATAGCTACATTCCCCAGTTATCCAAAAGACCTTTCATATTTCCTGTCACCCCCAAATAAATGGGGCAATAAAACTCCATAACAGAAGACTGAACCAATAGCCATGAAAAGATCATCAAGAAGCACAATTTACTGGTTAATACTCTCATATAACTAAAATACTTAACAAGGCATTCTAGCAAAGTAAAACATAGTAGTGTAATGTTTGTTGAAAAATACTATTTAAAAGGTGTGGAAGATCAGGCAATTGCCTAAATGAGCTAGATTAGAGAAATTCCAATCTCAGGATGCCCAATTGCTCTTTTTATTTTTTCCCATTTAAGGACAGTTCTCAAGTGTGGATTGTGGTATGGGCTATTGTGATATTATTAAAAGAGCCCCCTAATTCATTCCTGGAGTTGATGAATTAGGTGCCTCCCTCTTATGGGATTCTACAAGAAGTGTGGAAGAGTTGACAAAACATGAAGGCACTCAGTTCCTGTTTAAGATAAGACTTACTACCCTGGTCTATATGATGAATGTCACAAAGCCTAGGTTAAATGACAGGCATAAAAGTTGTGGTTTTGGGACATGGACAGATAAGTATGTACGGTAAACTGCACTGGAAAATGGGATGCATCTTCCAAAGGCCTAGGGTTTCCTGTAGAGCAGGGGTTCTTAAATTTTTTGTTCCACAGACCCCTTTGCCAGTCAGGTGAAAACCATGGACCCCTTACTAAGTCCATACTATACTATTATTTAATAAATATATCACACCTGCACCAACACATCCCAAGAATAATGTTTTCTTGAATTTCAATTCAAACTCATGGACCCCTTGTTAAGAACCCCACTATAGAGAGTGCCCCAGCCTTAGAGGAAATCTTCTCCCTCTGTATTAAAAATATGAACAGCACTAAGTCCTAGCTGGAAGAAGTTCTTAATGACAATTGTAGTCAAATAATGTGGTGTGTTTAAGTGAATGTTACTCTTGAGCTTAAATTTAATGCAATTTTTGGCCAAAACACTATTGCAGCATTTGAAGAGGCATCTCAATGTGCAATGACTGGTTTCTATAGCTGGCTCACTGGAAAATATACTATGCACAATAATAATGGTATATAGAACACTATTGCTATTACCTTTTGGCTGGAACAAAACACATGTGCTTGGATAGACTTTGAATCTAGGCTCACCTGGCCTGGCAATGGAAAAAAACCTATTTAGCAGCACTGCCAGGAGGGAGGACCTTCTATACCACATATATCAAGGTGTTTATGCTTCATAAAAATTGGCAGATAGAATTTTGCTAAACATCATAGGAATTAGCCATGTGCTATCTACCAGATAAGTAAGAAAAAGATGGAGTTTGCCACTTAGGTAACTAGCAGGACAAGTGTACTACACTAACCTTGGCATTAAGGGAAGATGGACTCTTTATTTTATGTAGAAACATTTATATAATTCCTTTCCCCCACAATAGTAGAGGGATGTAGTTTAGGATTAGTATTACTCAGCCAAAGGGGTGCTGATGCAAAGTACCAGATAGCTTTTGGTTTCTATAAAGGGTATTTATTTGGGGTAAAAGCTTACAGTTATAATGCCCTAAAGCATCCAACTCCAGGTACCATAAGAGGTACTTTCTCACCAAAGATCATTGCAGATCTCTGCAAGGGCTCAGCCTTCCTTCTTCCTCTTAAGGCTCCATAGTCCCAGCATCTTCCAATTTCAGCTGCAGGCTGACATAGGGCTCTTCTCTCAGGGATTCCTATATCAGTCTGCATAGGTCTCATTTCTTTCCAGGCTTGCTCATCTGCTCATCTGCTCAGCTGCAAACTATCAGGCAAATATCTCAGCTCCCTCCTGAGACCCTGGACCAAACATGCCAGGACTCTCTCCTCTACTATGTGTCTTCTTGAGTGAGTGTCCATTTTTATCAGCCCAAGACAGGAGGACTCAATCTGAGTCACGCCCTTCTGATATGGTCAAATGAAAGCTCTAATCTTAACAGGTAATTTAATCAAGACATGTAAGCTGAATTTAATGCATTCAAAGGGTATCACACTCAGAGGAACAGGCCAGTTTATAAACATAATATTTCTCTTTTTCAGGATTCATAAATAATATCAAACTGCCACAGGATATATGGTTTCCAGTATCATGGAAAAAACAAATATAATATCCCCTAAAATCTCAAACTTGGGCTCTTTTTCCCATTACAGCTATAGCTCAACAGACAAATGTTTCCTGCAATGCACAAGGCAGAACATTTCCTGAACCCCTAGATTGTCATGCATAAAGAAAATGGCTGTATATATCATGTTCAATATTATGGAAAGGGGGTTTAATTCTACACTCAATTCATTTGACTACTCGAGCACGAGTTGTACAGTTCAGTGGCCATTGCTCTGTTGTGTTGGATATATTGAAGGTACAAGCTAGGAGTGCACGCACTATGCTAGAAAAAAAGTTGCTCTTACATAAATGTGAACATGTTGTTAAAACATACAGTAAATAAAAACTCCAGTACTTGTCTTCCAGATGATTGAAAAAATTCAGCCCTTAGACCATTTCAACTAATTCAGGCCAGACCATCCCTCCTACAGGCAAGCCTGATCTCCCTGTTGGGGGTAATCATATGAGTTGCCCTTCTCAAATATTACCTAATTTTTAAAAATGGTACACAAAAGTGACATCTGTTAGAGTAATGCACCATGCCCTGTATATTTAGCTCACCATCCAAAACAGACAATTAGCCTTTCAAAGTATTAAATTTAAATCTTGGGGTCACAAAAACTGGAGGTAGACTGAGGTAGAGGACAGTTCTAGCATGTCCTGCTGCCTTTCCATGGTACTTATAAATTTGTCCTATGCTGAGAACCAAGAGTGAGTTTCTAGAAGGATAAAAGACAATCTTCTAGTAGATAACGGGATGGCTAATTCATTCCTTCTTCTATTGTCCCAAGCATATTTAAATATTTACTGGGGACAGTCTGATTCTGATGGGCATATTTTATGATATCCAATTCACATCCTGGTCATATATCTGCCCCAGATTGGAAGGGAGCCAGTTTCCTTCATTAGGACACTCAAACACAAGAAAGGGGTGCTGTGCTTCAAATATCTCCCTGCATTGCCTGGGCCTTGTGACTTGCTGAGCTTGGGGATTTGACACCCTCCATTGAAGTTGAGCTTGCTCCATCCTATGTCAGTCTTACTTCTATTGGCACCTGACACCTATATGGGAGTGGGTTGATATGTCTTTAGATGTCTCTCTTAACATAAAGAAGATGTAACAATGAACAGAATTGGATTTTCTGTGCAGAATATCAAATATTGCTTACATATGATATACTTTTCTCACTGCTTTCCTTAACTGCTCAATTCCATAGATTGGGTTTGGTTAAACAATGGGAATTTATTAGCTCACAGTTGTGAAGCTAAGAAAAAGTCCAAATCAAGGTATCATCCACACAATGCTTTCTTCCTGAAGAGTGGTGTTCTGGGGCTACCTGCAAGTTGTCCTTGATCCTGGGATCCTCTGTCAAATGGCAATGCACATGGAAGCCTTTCCTGACCTCTCCCATCTTTTCAGAGCTCCACTGATCTTCATCTTCTTGCTTCCCAGTGGCTTTATCTCCCTCTGTCTGAATTTCATTCTGTTTACAAAGGACTCCAGTAAAAGGATTAAGACTCCCCTTGATTGGATTGGGCTATACATTCACTCAAGTAATCTCATCAAAAGTACTACTTAAAATGAGTTCACACCAGCAGGAATAGATTAGTTTAAGAATATTATTTTCTGTGGTATATCACTCCAAACCACCATAACCACCGAAACCTCTATATAAACTTATCATCTCAATATGGAAAGAGTTGTGTTACTCTGATTCTCACAGGTTGAGTCAGCATTCTTATGGTTAAAATAATTACCCACTTTATGACTCAGAATTGAAACACATGGAGTTTGCCTTTTCACATAAAATTCCCTATTTAGAAAAGTTTCAACATAATTAACTACTACTAACTTAACATGAGCCTACATCCCACAATTGGAAAAATAGTGTAGCATTTCACCTTCTTTTTAATTTGTCTCTATAATTTGATATTTTGTTCTATGAATTTCTGAAGCTTTATGCTGGTATTTATGTGTTTTAATGATGAACCCTATTGAGGTAGGCTATGTCAATCAAGAAACTTAATAAACTTAAATTATTTTTCTAACCTGAATATTTTCCTAGATTTCTCCTGTAATTTTTAAATCACCAAATTCAATTTTACCTCACTGTTAGAGCAATCATTTACACCTTGCATAGTTTGTATATATTTGTATTTTAATTTTCTTTTATGAGAAATGATTTTCAAATATCTTCAGATTACCCTAAATTATATTTAAATGCTTAAAATTACTTATATACACATATAAAATTTATTTAAATATTCTAGAATTCTTAAGCCTGTTAATAAAATAGAGGTGTGAAATCATCCTTCATGTCTTTGAGTATATTAAATGTAGTTTTTACAACATCCCACTGTCTCCGTAATTATCTCAGTTCATTTGAAGTCATTAAAAAATGTTTAATTTCTTTCTTAATCAAAATCTGGATTTCTTCCAATGCTTGTTAGCCTTGAGATATTTGTTTAAAATTGAGATTGAGCCAACTGAATGCTGTTTTAAGACCTCCATACCTTGGAGGTAATGGCTGGTATGGTTTTGTTTGATTACATGTAAGAATGGAGCTAACCACAATTTGTTTTTAACCCCCTCAATGCCATGTGCAGGACTCTGTCCTCTAAGGCTTCATTTCACAAAAGCTGTCCATGGTTTCCCCTGATTATTTTCTGTTTCTGTTTCAGTAGAAAAGCTGCCTCAGATATTTTTAAACATACATATCAGTCAGCAAAACACTGAGTACTGCTGGGGTTAATATGATAAGGCTAAGCGAATTCTAAATCACATATCAGGCCTCAGCATTGTATGGTCCTCCATAAGCCAAAGACCAAATATTTCTAAATTTTAAGAACTATGAAAGCATCAATCCCTCTTTTTTCTTCCATATATACTGTCACCTAAGGCAACTTCTCTTGTTCATTAGACACCAATTTTCAAATGTTGTCTTTTAAAATGTATAAATATCAATTCATGGATATAATCTTATTGTCTCCATAATTGAGGATCATAACTTTTGTATTATTTGACTATTATTTTGATAATTCATCAGGATAAATGTTAAGTGTATTTTACTTGAACTAAAATTCTACTGAAGAGTTTAAGGGGAAATATGTCTTGAACATGTTTATTTTTAAAAAAATACTTAGATTACATATACTTACATAAAATGTAGGTGATTCCCATATGTCCCACTCCCTACCCCTCCCATACTTTCCCACATAAACATCATCCTTCATTAGTGTGGTACATTCGTTACAATTGATGAACACATGTTGGAGCACTGCCATTAAGTGCAGATTATAGTTTACATTGTAGTTGACACTATCCCACAGAATTTTGTGTTATGACAAGATATATAATGGCTTGTATCTGTAATTGCAGTGTCATTTAGAACAGTTCCAATATCCCAAAAATGCCCTCATATTACACCTATTTTTCCCTTCTCCCTCGCCTCAGAACCTCCAGTGGCTATTGCCTCCACATCAATGATATAATGTCTTCCATTGCTAGACTAACAATATGTCTATAGTAGAATAACAGTAAGTCTACTTTAGTCCATCAATGAACATGTTTATTGAACATGGCTAATTTAATCTTAAGTAAATAGAGAGCTGGATATATGTACTTGGAGTTCAGTCATTTGATCCACACAGGAATTCTGCTCTTACTGCTCCTATGTCGAGTGTTTAAACTTGTCCTCAAGTCATTGTTTTCCAACAGTTCCCTACATTAACATACTACAGTTGTGGCTTCAGGTTTAGTAATTCTCTGTGTCCAGGGTTAGAAATATATGCCCCACACATCCTGCTGGAAACAATAAAATTTGGAGATTTAATTTATCAGAGCAGGTAGCACAATATCCCCCTGTGAGTAAGCAGAATGTTAAAACTCAGTTTATTAGGCCAGCTTTATTCATATGTCATTTGTTGTTCCATGTTTTGGCACCAAGTCCACAATAAGGCTAAAACCCTATCAGAAGCTGTTTTCTATATTGTTGAGCAGGTAGGGAGACACAAACTTGTTCCATAAATATAGAGGCAATTCCTTTATTCTCACATAGAGGAGAAATTAACTAAACTGTACTTTGGAGATGAGAATAGATGGAGTGAGGCAATTTTTAAAAGATTAAAAAGAACTTTCCTCAGTAACATATACTCCATTTCCTTAAAGTTAAACACATTTCTTACTTGGAATTGTGCATTACTGTATGAATCCTTGTCTTAGTGGCCAACAGTAGAAAAAGCTTGTATTTGCTCATAATGTATGCCATGCATGGTAGCTATTCAAATCTTTAATTTTAGCAGAGTATGTTTAAAGTAAATTGAATTATTATTAACATTTTAGGGCTCCTCCTTATAAGCTAATAGTCCAGTAACCCATTGATAAAAAGCTTGACTATGTAGCAGGCATAGTCAATATAAATAACAAATAAAGGAATAATATAGATTAAAGTTATGGACTGTGCATTGTCAGAATCTTGTTTCTATTTGAAATTTAGGTGGATAAATCTCCATCAGCTTGAGTTCTTAGGTGAAGAGCTGTAGCCAACAGAAAATGGACAGGCATACAAAATAAGTAAATCTGCCTTAAATACTGGGGGTTCACACAAGTATAGCATAGTTTAACCTAATTGATAAAATGCCACACTATGTTCTAAACTGGTTGTAACAATTAATACACATATTTTCAGTGTTTGAGAGTTCATTTTCCTCAACTTTCTCATTAATACTAAATATTGCCAGGTATTTCAAATGTTTAATGTTCTTAGTGCACATATATGTGTACATATAAACTCATATATACAAGCATATATATACATACATATGTATGCATACACATACATATGTATGTATATATGTGTGTATTTAAGTTTTAATGTCCTTTAATATGTAATTGCCTTCTGTGAAATTACTGTCTATATTATATATGACAGGATACATTTCCCCAGTTTGTTACATAGAATTTGAGTTTTTTATATCCTTTAATGAACAAAAGTTCTCATCCATAATAGAGTCAAAATTACTAATCTTTTATATTGTGCTTTGTGTTCTATTCTTTGTATGAGAAATACTTATTTAGGCTGGTATCATGAAGACATTTTCCAGTGTAAGTCTCTAAAGCCATTATAGTTTTGACTGTCATATTGAATCCTTATATATGTGGATGGTGAAGAGTAAAAGTGAAATTTCTTTTTACCCTCTATGAATATCCAATTGCCCAAATACAATTAATTGAAAAGTACATATTATTGAGACTATATACCACACACTTTGTCATATAATATGTTCCTAAGTGAGAGGATCTGTAATTGTACCATTTATTTTCTTGCATTGGTTTCTTTGTTCATTTCTGCACACCCACTATATACACTCAGATGATATTAATGAAAAATGTATTTGGAAATTTATAATAAATATTTAAATATATATATTTTGCTCTTGACTTATATGCTCCAAGGAAAGCACATGGAAATGATTGAGTTTATGATAAGGATTTTTTGAAATTTTATATTCTATTCTCAAAAAGATATGCTGTAGGACATTAATTCTTGTAAGGAATATACTTATGCATTAAATATTGGATAATATTACTTTAATAGGTATAATTATTATTTTAGGACAACAAAAACCAAGTATTTTCCTTAAAACAAGTTATCAATTGAATAGTTGACTTTAAACTATAGATATTTTATATGATTGTTTTATTAATTGATAGACATTTTCACTTTTTGGAAACTAATATGCATGTAATTATAATCAATACATTTCATAAATTATTCCCAATTATAATTTATGTTTTTTACCATAATCTCAAGGAAATTAATAAATATAAATGGATATTTAATAACTTTGTTGAACAAAGCTTTGACATGCTAAATTAAGTCAATATTCATCCAGGTATCATAACTATGTTTTGATAACTAGATAAGGAAGAATCAATTTATATTCCAAATTACATTTAGTTTACAAAGAGTAATTATAAAAATATTTTAAATGTAAATACTTCAGTATATGAGGGTCTCTTTTCATAAACTTTTCTTCTGTTTTACAGGTAATCACTATCCTGACTAGAAATGCAGACTCATAGCACATGTATATACAATTTCATAAGTAAAGTTTTGTTTGATTTATTAATGAAAATACCCATGCCCATGCTTAGGTGGCCTTCTCTGTTGTACCCTTTATAAGAAAGAAGTAAGTATTTTAATTCATTAATAGTAGGTTGGATCATGTGATATTCTTTGACCAATATAATATGATCCAAAGTAATGAGTATGGGTTTAAGAGCCAACATATGAGAATTTCTTTGTAACATCTTTTTATTCTTCCATGAGAACCAGTAACATCCCATACGTAGGCTGCTCCAGTAGTCTGGGCACAGAATGTGGATCACATGTGGGCATAGAATATATATCAAAGGTAGAGCCAACCCAAAAAAAGTGCATGTGCTAAGTGGGAAATCTTTCTTGCTCTCAGCATCAACTTAAGTTTTATTTTTTGTTACTGCAAATTAGCCTTAGCTTGCTAATAAAATATCAAATTATTTTCCAAAACATCGGCACCAACTTATGCACAAACCCAAGTGATATTCCCACATATCTTTACCAACAATTGGGGAATCTGGATATATATTGTGCAATCCACTGTATATGTGGAATCATCAAGGGATTCACATTTTCATTTCCTTCAAAACTACTGGTGCAGCGTATACTGTCAGGTGTAAAATAAGGTATCTGTGCATCTTCTTCTTCAAGATTTGACTTCTAAGCCTTAAAAGATACATTTATTTTTAAGGGGCAGTTCATGTAGAATTATGTGCCTTCTGTCAAATCTAAAGAATTAAATTGTTCATTTAATACAATCAAATTCACAAATACGTTTCCATGTATTTTCTATCTTTTCCTCCTCTCATTATTCTTCCTGCTCCTCCTGTCCCTCCTCCTTGTAAAACATTACTTCATGGTTCTGAAGATATCTT
Organism: Cabassous unicinctus; assembly: GCA_029593785.1. Taxonomy (NCBI): domain Eukaryota; kingdom Metazoa; phylum Chordata; class Mammalia; order Cingulata; family Chlamyphoridae; genus Cabassous; species Cabassous unicinctus. The sequence goes on from JAQZBX010042755.1 coordinate 18,510, forward strand.
CAAAGTTATTGTAAAATCTGTTTCCTTGTTTTATTATTTAATCCAGTTGCAGGTGATTTTGTGTGGGTTGGAAGATAAGAATGTTATTCCCACTGCACTTCCTTGCTTCATCTGTCATTTGCTGAATGTTCACATATATACCCTCTATTCTATTGAATGTTTGCTTGTTTTTTGTTGTTGTTGCCTTTATGTCATATGTTCACTTAATAAGTTTTTTTTTTTTAAAGATTTATTTATTTATTTATCCCCCCCTTGCTGCTTGTGCTTGCTGTGTCCATTCACTGTGTGTCTTCTTAGTGTCTGCTTATCTTCCCCTTTGCTGTGATGTCCCGCCGCATCAGCCCCTCGCGCCGTGTGGGCCGGCCTGCCCTCACAAGGAGGTCCCGGGAAGCGAACCCAGGGCCTCACACATGGTAAACGGGGGCTCTATTGGTTGAGCCACACCTGCTTCCTGTTGTGAGGGATTGCTGCATCAGCCCAATAGGCTGCGCGGGCCGGCCTGCCCTCACAAGGAGGCCCCGGGAAGCGAACCCGGGGCCTCCCATATGGTAAACGGGGGCTCTAGCGACTGAGCCATTCCTGCTTCCCTAATAAGATTTTTTGAAAAATTGGTATATATTAAGGAAATTATTTTGTTCTCTCAAAGTATTATGATATTTGGGTTTCATGTAACTGTTAAGGCAAATTTGTCAATTTCTGAAGTAGAAAATCTGCAGAAATTTTTATTGAAGTAAATTTAATAAATGAATATATTGATATAATTATAATATTGAGTTTTCCCATCCTAAATATGGCCTATCTCTTCCTTAATTTAGCTGTTTCATAACTCTTAGTTGAACTTTGGATTTTTTCCACAAAATCTAATAAATCACTGCTGCATATGTTTTTCATCCTATTGTGAATTGTTTATTGTAAAATGTGATTTTCTACATTTTATTGCTACCTTTTAAGTGTTTCATATTTTTATGGTGATATTTCATATGAAATTGACATCAATCCTTGTTCAATTAAGAACGACAATATTTGTGCAGGTTCTTTTTTCAGCTTTCTCAAGCAAAATTTTATGTGTTACTAATATAAGCATTGTTTCTTCTCTCCATTTATATATATATCTCATTTCCCTTTTTTGTTGCCCTATGCTGTCTCATAAGTGTTTTTAGTATGGTATTATTTTCTTATTTGTCTGTTTCTATGTTGACAGCTAATTCTGTTATATATATTTTATGTTCTATGATGTTTTATCTAGGATGATTTAATTTTTTTATTAGAGAGGTTATAGATTTACAGAAAAAATATTCTTGTATTAAACAGAGTTGCCATATACAACCCTTATATTCACACTTTGGACTAGTGTGATATATTTGTTACTAATCATGAAAATCATTTTTATTGTTGCACTATTAACTGTGGTCCATTGTTTACAATAGGTTTCACTGTTTATGTTGTACAGAAATGTTTTTTAATTAATTTTTCTTCTAGTAATATATACAACCTAAAATTTCCCTCTTTAACCACATTCTCATATCTAATTCAGTGTTGGTGATTACATTCACAAAGTTTTGCTAAAATCATTACCACCCATTAGCAAAATTATATGAGCTACCCACATAGAAACTCTACAATTTAAGCCTTAACTTCCCATTCCCTACAACCACCCTGATCTGGGTAACCAGTATTCTAGATTCTGAATCTTTAACTTTGCTTATTCTAATTATTTCATATCAGTGAGATAATTGCCCTTTTTTCACTCAAAATTTCACTCAAAATTTATTTTTGAGGGTTCATTCATGTTTTCTCAGGTATCAGAACTTCATTCTTTTTAAGACTTCATAGTATTCCATTGTTTGTGCATACCACTTTTTATTTATCCACTTTTCAGCTGGGTTGCTTACATCCTTTGGCAATCATGATCAATTACACTATGGACATCAGTGGGCAAATATTTGCTCAATATATACTTTCATAGGTTTTTGGTATATATTTTGAAGTGCATTGCATGGTCATATGGGAATTCTATACTTAATTTCTGAGGAACCACCATATTGCCTTCTGCAGTGACTGAACCATTTTATATTCACACCAGCAAGGAAAGAGTGTGCCTATTTCAGCACATTCTCTCCAACACTTCTAATTTTCCACTTATTTTATAAGTAGCAATTCTAATGGGTGTGAAATGATATTTCATTTTGATTTTGATTTGCATTACCTAACAGCCAATGATATTGAATATCTTTTCCTGTGCTTCTTTGGCCATTTGTAAATCTTCTTTTGAGAAATTTAGATTCAAGTCTTTGCCATTTTAAAAAAGGGGCTATTTTTCTCTTTATTGGTAAACTGTAGAATTTCTTTTTATATTCTGGATATTAAACGCTTATCAGAGATGTGTTTTCTAAATATTTGGGGAGAAGTGTCCTTTTAAGATACTTTTCTACTGCTCAGTGGCAAAGACCTCTTCAGGATTAGAAATGATCTCCAGGTTCTTCTTTGTCTCAATGCTCAAATTAAAGCTATGCCCATTGAATCATCTAAATTTTTTTGAAATAATAATTGGGCCTTATTTTTTGCCCATGGGCATCTGCCTTGGCTATAATACCAGCTCTGGACAAGTAGGTCTTCTTTTATATTTTCTTAAAGTGAATACTGGGGGTGTTTGGAGTGTTTAGTGAAACTAGTCCATTGTCTCCCTGCTTGTTTTTTTCCTTCAATGGCTCAGAGTCTTTACTGATTGGAGTCCTTAACAGTATCTATCTTTTGTTCTATTTCCTGAGGATATACTCTTAATTCAAATCCCTTGTTGAATACCCATAGGAACTGATCAGCTGCTGATTCTTCCTCCTGCCAAATAAAATCATTAAGAATGATTTAATTTCTAGGCTGGTAAAATTTCTGGTTTGGTTTACAGTATCTTCTCCAACCAAGGATTGTCATTGTATGTCTTCCTGGAAAAAATTCTGGTGGTAAGGGGAATCCCTCTGCACTGCCTTATGTTCTGCTAACCCTCTCCAGTGTGTCTCAATCAATCTCAGAGAGGTTAAGGTATTCAGCCAAGGATGGGACCCTCTATAACCTACGGTGTCAAGAGACAAAAAGTGACAGCAGCAAAGACAGCAGCAGCATAGGAGTCATGGACTCCCACATCCATATAGGCAGTGGGTTGCCATATTATCCCAATCAAGTGTATTCCCCCACCCTATATATCTGTCAGGGGAAATATTCCTTAAATCAACGATGGTATAATACCCTTGGGCAAGGCCTGGCAAACAACTCAGACAGGATTTAGCAATGGAGGATGTCATCTCAATACAATGCTCTCCTTGGGCCTTTGGGTGATTTAGCAGACAGCCCAAGGTAGAGAACAGACCTGGAAACAGACTTTCTTGAATTTTAAGTGA